>PVLD010027515.1:0-20666 GCA_004027595.1 Dinomys branickii | reverse complement strand
ACACACACACACACACACACACACACACACACACACACACACACACACACACACACACACACACACACACATACACACACACACACACACACACACACACACGATAGCTGAGATAATCATACTGTTGTTTTCCATTAGTTTATTGGAAGGAACATTAAAGACTTAAATTTTCTGACCAATTTTGCATGCTTATATCTGGTGACCTGAACAACTAATTTGAAGACAACTCTGTGCCATATAACAAACATTGTTGAGTTGCTGTCATCTTGTTTTGTGAAATCTGTATCATTTCTAATGTTTTTTAACTGTTTTCTCTTTAAAAAATGTGCGGTAAACATTATTTATGATGGATGCTTTAAAAATCTCAGGCACTGTGTGACTGACAACAGACTTGGCCCATTATTGGCTGTGCGGTAGGACTATCTGGGATATTTTCATGTTTAAATGAAAAATTTCAGGGAGACACTGTGGCATTTAACTTTCTCCTGGATGCTTAGTAGTTAGCAGTTTAAAGAGGACACTAATGTGCACTCATTTGGTCCTTTCTTTTCTTTTCCTTTCTTTTTCTTTGCTCGCCTTCTTTTTTAGGTTAAGATGGTCTTGCTATGTACTTAGGCTGCCTTGAACTCAGTGTGTAGCCCAGTCTGCTGTCGAACTCATGATGATCCTCTCACCTCAGCCTCCCCAGTACTGGGACTGCAGGTGTACACTACAAGCTTGGCACAAAAGTGCACACATTTGGGCAAATGTTTTCAAACTACAGCTCTATTTTTCATTATTCCATGGCATTTTTTACTACAATATGTAAAAGGACTTACAAGAATGAATACTACAGTGTTTGAACGTAAATGGAATAGCTCACAAGAAACTTGACAGATAAGAAGGACAGTGGCATCCTCAGCGACAGCGCAGAGTGGGGCCTCGACCTCTTGTATAAGTGTGTGGAAGGGCTGTGCACTGCTGCAGTCCTCAGCTGCACTCACCCCTCGCCCAGAGGCCTCAGCACAGTGAATGTGGCTGTTAGTTCGCACCGAGAGCACGCATGAGTACGTATGCACACAGTCTGTGTCGGCGTTTCTATTTACTGAGGTATCGGTCCTTTCGGATAAGTTCTAAAACCACTGCCACTGCACCAGTAGAGGGGAAAGTGGGAGAAGACAGGCTGTTCATAATTTCTATGTTTGTAACGAACACCTAGAGACACGGTTTACACTTGGTATCTAGCAGTCTGATTTCCCCCCACTCAGGATTATGGTCAACAGGCGGAGGAAAGTCTTCTGTGGATTTCTACAGTTGCCTGATTTGTTGAGGTCATCTTCACCTGTCCTCCTTTGCTCAGCTCTACCCATTCACTCCCCCCCTATCCTCACAGCCAGCAAAGCCACACCAACTCTGGATGCCACCACTTAAAAACAACCTCATACTCTCTTTAAAAGCAATAGGGTCTGCAGAAATAGCTTTAAAAGATTTTAAAAAGGTTAAATAGGTTTTAAAGTAATAGATTCTAAAAGGAAACCTGCCCTTACTAGTAAATAATATTTATTGAGCACTTTCTATGTGCCGCATAATGGTCATGTTTCATGACATAATTTTATCATCATGCTAACAACCTTATCAAACAAGTAGTACACTTTAACATGCCCATTTTATAGATTAGAGCACAGGGCTTTAAGAAGTTGATAGACTTTTCTTTTTTTTCTTTTTGAGACAGTGTCTCGTTGTGCAATGCAGGCTGGCCTTGAACTCACTGTGTAGTCCAGGCTGGCCTCACACTCAGCGATCCTCCTACCTCAGCCTATCAAGGGCTGGGATTACAGGTGTGCGCCACCATGCCCAGGAAATTATTACCTATTTAAAGAGTTGTGTAGCCACAGTGGAAGCCAGCACCAATATAACACTCAGCAGCATGACGGGACACGTGGTCCGTGCTCAGTTAATACTAGTGTAACACCAAGGCCCTGGAAGAAATCTTAAATTTACTGTAGTCTTTGCCTGTCTTCATTTACAGTCATACAGGGAAAGTCAAAATCATGGAAAGATCTCCAGCTATCCTCCATAAGAATTTAATAATTCCTGTTAATAGTCACCAGCTTATCTTTGTTAAGTGGAAATAGCTTCCTTGTTTGTAGCCTACCTAGCATGAGTTATCTTTATTTCCATTTGAAAAAATAAAAGATAAAAGAGTTGAAAAATTCTTCCTGTTTACATGAAGGTTTATATCCTTACACACCAAAGTATCTGCAACTCTTTTTATATTATTTTATTTAATTTCATGGATTTATGAACTTTTAAAATGGTTCTCGCAAATGTAGAAGGAACAATATAAAAGTGGGATTTTTTTTTTCACCCAAGTAAAGGACTATATCAATTACATTGCACAAATTTTAGTTTCAAGTGTATTTAACTGAATTTAAAACTCTAGGACACTGTTTGTGGTGCTACAATTGAGATTTATAGGAGAGACTAATTTAAGGAAGTTTAACTTTCCTTCCATGGGGTATTTTTTTTTTTCTGGATAAGCCTTTGAGTTATCAAAGAAAATAGTTTCCCCTTTCCAGTATTACAAATTAAAGTTCCTTCTCTCATAATTACTTTGCTTATTCCTGTTCACCAAAAATATCACTGGAAGTCTTTCAGAAAGAAGCTAATCCCCGGGTACTCCGCTATTATTGTTGATTTTCCTCCTTAAATGTTGTAATAGAATTTTATTTTTCTTCTGTTTGTGCACTTTTTTTAATGACGAGGATAGTTGAATGTCAAAAGGGGAAAAAGAAGTTAACAGAGTGCATCTGACATTTAAAAATTTTGCAAATATCATTTAGAGGTATTTTTGTTGTTTTGTTTCTTTGAACTGAAGTTTTTATAGTACAGTCAGAGGGTCTTCAGGTGCAATGAAAGCTCTGATAAAAACCACACTATGTCAGAGCTATTTCCAAATCCTTTCATTCATAATCTCTGTCTTTTCCCACTCCTCCTCTACTTCGAATTAAAGACACCAGGCACAGGAGCCAGCAAAATCCTCCTCGCTCCTCTCTTCCTCATGTGCTTTCTTTGAAAGGCACAGAAACATACTTTTCAAAAAAGCAGATTTCAAATTACATTCAATGATTCCTGCCAACAGTCACCGGCTTAATCATATTCTGAGAATGAACCTTTAAAATAACCCATGCAGATACGTTTCCTGTAACAGAAACAAAACGAACGCTGGCGCTGGAAGAAACCGCAGGACATGCACAGCAAGGTGAGGCGCGGGGAGGGGGCAATCCACCCGACTGTTAAGGTACAGAACAAATAGCTTTAAACTTCCTTAGCAAAGTTGACTTTTCTTCTTACCTGAATGTGTTTTTGTTTGTTAGAAAGTCTCTTCAGTACAAACAAAATATTTCGTCTGAAATCGCACCCTGAAATAACTTTCTATTTCTGTTTCAAATGTTCAGGCATTAGCGAAGATATCATATCAATCTGAAATTTTTCAGATCTTTCTGACCAGAAATTCACTCTGCAGAAGATCTTAGTTAATAGAATTAAAGGAAATTTAATTTTTTTAGACAGTATTTATCTGTTAGGGATGATAATTTTTTCCAGAAGTTTTCATTATTTTTTCAGGTTATTTGAGTATGGATCTGCTCCTGACTGAGGAACTTCCTCCAATTCAGAAGCAAAATTACATAACTCAGTTTAATGAATTACATCATTTGACATTTTGCGCTTTTAATCCAGTAAAGCAGGTACCAAACAGTAAAGGATGTTTTGATAGCTGCTTAATTCAATACACTTTGCATAGTAACTTAGAATTCAACAAATTTTTGACAAAAAATTCTGCAATAAGGAAACATAATTTCATATAATGTAAGACAAGAACTGTGTATCCAAGTGATTTTGTTCGAACTTGCAGTAGTTTTGTGGGAGAGATAGCATAATGTGGCAGACTAGAATCCTTTGATTCCTTTGAATCAAACAGTACAGATTAAAAAATTTTAAAATACTGGTTACCAGAAGGAAAAGCAGATTAAAATACAAAACTTATCACAGAAGTCAAATACCTTTGTTCAGTTTTTCCCTGCACTGCTGCAGGCGCTCAGATTACTACTCCTAACATACCGATCAGGCAGCGCCCTTGACTGCTAAGCAGCTCACACCACAGAAACTCCTACGGATGACAGAACCTGTGTGGTTCTTTTGGCGATGGTGGGGTGCATCTGCACTTCTTAACTTTGGGAGCCAGAGTGCAGTTGAGAGCTGCTTTCCCCTACTGCCTGGAAGTCCTCTGAAGGTCCTGACCCTATTGGGGCCGTTTCACCTTCATTGTGAAAGTTTTCCTGGCTACTAGAAGTACTGTTGTTGAGTGATCTGAAAATCTTCACATGATTTGCAATTCCAATTAATCTATTTAATTAAATTTAAAATGGCAATTTTTGAGTTTTCCCAAAGTGGCCAATTGCATCCTTAAAAACAAGGCATATGGGCTAAATTAAGTTTAACTTTTCCTTCTGCTAATTTTAAACAAGGAACATAGAAATTAGCTTTATCATCTGACAAACTGTTAAGACTGAGTCTAAGACTTTCATCCACCTTTGTTTTTGCCTGATCGCATTACACACTGTGCAGATGCACCTAGAAAAGAAGCGGAGTAGACTGAAGAGTTACAGCTTAGAGTCTGGTTCATCTCCATCAAAGTGCTAGCCTGAAAACCAGGGAAACAAGTGACTGAGCATAGCGATTAGCTTCTAAGCTCATATAATTATCTAATTGTTATTCGTGTGTGTTTCTAGTATATAAATTCACATTTCTTTCACGGAGTTGCACAGATACATAATAGGTCTTAACTCCTTTTCATCCCTTTCCCTGCCCTCCTGCCCGTGTCCCTGCATCTCTTGGTCCCTTTCCACTTGAAAATGATCTCTCTCTCTTCTTCCTGTTACTTATCTTTTATTTACTCTGGCTTTTATTTACATTTGTTTTCTCGTATAAGAGAAACCATGTGATATTTAACCTTGCATGTCTGATTTATTTCACTTAAAATTGCGGGCTTAAGGTGTGTTATGGTTTGTGTCTGCGAAGAAGGACTGCACTGGGTGCTGCACTCCAGATGATGTGTGTTATGGCTCGGCAAATGTTTGTCTGCATTTTGTTCATGTCCAGAGACTCTGCCTAGGACTGAGATTAAGGGCGGCAGTGGAATGATTAATCTGGCCAAAGAAATTTCAAGGCAGTCGAATACTGCAGCAGTGTCATGGCTACTGTTGGGGGCTTTTAGCCAGATTTGTGTTGAGAAACAAGAACAAGGAACCCAGTGGGATGATTTAAAACGCTGTGATTTGGCCAGAAAGGAAGCTCTAGTAAAGCTGTAGATTACCAAGATAGCGCTGAAGAGCTCTCCACTGCTGAGGAGGAACAAGAGAACGGAAAACTGCCTGTGGACATCGCAAGTCTCCACCCTTTGCAACCTCAAAACTGCAAAAATGAAAGCCCTTGCCTTAAGGAGAGAGCCACCATATTCCAGAATGGTAGCAGCAGCCGCACCAGGTTCCAGAACGGAGCCAGTATAGAGAATGTTTTCCTCAGAATCAGGTTCAGAGTGCTCAGCAATCCAGGCACTCGACCCAATGGCCAAAAGAGGGGAAAGCTTGACTACTGCTCCAGCTGACAGCAGACCTGAGGCACATGGAGAATTCAAGAGTTCTGAGGTTAAGAAGGCTTCCACCTAGATTTCGAAGAGCCTGGGTAGCCAGGCAGTGTGCCCTGAGAGGGCAACATGTGAAGATGTGAGTGAGAAGCCAGAGGTTCAGTGGAGACCTCAGAAGTTTGGAAAAGCCAGGAACATGGATAGTCTAAGGAAACCTGCAAGGAGGGGGCAGAGTGGGTCTAAGGGAAAAGCCATGGAAGCTGTAACCACCAGAAGTGCCATAGGGGTGGAGTTACTCAAGTCATTTGGAGCTCACAATGCACCACAGATTGCTTCAGATGCTGGACATGGAACTACAGGGCTTAATGTTAGCCGTGATGGATTTTGGGCTTGCTTTGGTCCCAATGCTCTGTACCCCTATTTGTACCTTTTGGGATGCTAATATAAAGTTTGTGCCATTGAATGTTGGAGGTGTTTAACTTTGTTTTCATTTGTACAGGGGCTCACAGCTAAGAGTTTGCCTCACTCACATCTTGGAGGAGACTTGGGACTTCGACTCTTCAGCAATGCTCAAACTGTTAGGACTTTGGCAGCTCTTAGAGATGGACTAAAATGTCTTGCATAAAGAGATGTACAGGAGTCTTCAGGGGGCCACGGTGGAATGTTTTGGTTTGTGTCTGGATATTCCCCCAAAGCCTCATATAGTTACGGGGTGGGCGTTTAAAGTTTATGATTGGTCCATGGTCTGATGAGTGTGCTGCACCCTAACTGCCCGGGGGCGGGTAGTTTGCTTATGTGAGGGAGAGGGAGAGGCTGCCGGCCCGCTGCCCCCTTCGCTCTTGCTCTTTTTGCTATCCTCCACCACCGTGAAAGTCGCCCTCTGCCCTGTGCCACCCTGCCTTGGAGCCAGCTGAGTGTGGACTGGAACTTCCATGCACTGTGACCTAAATAAACCTTTCCTTCCTTCATTTTGGGCATCAGGTTTTTGTCTCAGCAGCGAGAGAAATGTAACCAAGACAAGGTGCATCCATTTTTCTTCTATCGAAGAGTTTATCAATGAGTTCTCTAGTTTATCTTTCTTTACTTCAGAGTAGTACTCCATTGTGTGTAAATACATTTTCTTTATCCACCGATCTCTTGATGGACATGTACACTGCTTTCAGGATTTAACGAATATGAATTGTGCTAGAAAATATCTAGTAGAAATATCTGACCCAAATTTCTTTATTGCCAACCTGCTTCTCTGGCAATTTATTCCAACATGAAAGCCCAATCTGCAGTTATGTTTTCAAATGATAGTATGATGTACTTAGAAGTATTGATCTTTGATTGTCAGCTAGATTTGAATCAGGGATGAACAAAACCAACATAATTCCTTGCCTCTGCTTGTAAACAATACTTGGAGTAAAGATGTTTTATGCTCCTATGTTGAAAAATATATTCTTACTTGAGGAAATATCTGCCTGTAGAAGGTAAGAGAGTGAGCCAGTTAAATATTTTATGCATTAATATTATTTTAACAGCTTAGAACTGGTTAGCTTCAATGGGTAAAATGACTACTTTTGGGTTAATTAAATATTTATTGTATCATTTTGCTTATGTGCATGTGTGTGTGTGTGTGTGTGTACATGTTTGCTGTATGTATTTTTCAAGTATAATTATCTACTATAAGTTAATATTATGCCAATGTGAATAAAACATTAGCACTCTGAAACTTTTGTGCTTTGTTCTATATTCTGCTTTCATATGTACTATCAGTCTGATGGTATGCTGTAATTATTTTTGGCTTTAAACATTCAATTGCCTTTCACAATTTTTAAGAAAACACTTGTGTGAATATTCATTCCTTTGAGTAAATCTGAGCTTCCAGTTGGTATCATTTTTATTTACACTAAAGAGATTGCTTTGATATTTCAGTAAATAGATTAATATCTATTTGGGAAACAAATAGTTATTTCACCTTTAGTTTTGAATAATGCTCTTTGTGCATATAGGATCCTAGGATAACAGTTTATCTCCAGTTTTTCAGTGTTTTAAAGTTGTCCATCCCACCAACAATGTAGAAGTGGTCCTTTTCCACTATAGCCACTCTAGCATATATTATTATTTGATTTGTTGATTCTTGCCATTTTTTCTGGAGTAAGATAAAATCTTAGCATTGTTTTAATTTGAATTTCTGTAATGGCCAGAGAAGTTTCACATTTTTCATGGGCTTCATTAGGATTACATTGAATCTGTATATCAGTTTTTCAAGTAGTACTATTCTGATTATTTGGTTCTGCCTATCCAGGAACAGTGGACATCTTCCCATTTCTGATGTCCTTTTCAACCTCCTCTTTCAAAGTAGTGTGGTTTTGTTTATAGAGGTTTTTCACTTCCATAGTTAGGTTAATTCCTGGTTATTTCATTTTTGTTGGTGCTATTGTGAATGGTAGTTTTCCTAATTTCTTTCTCATTGAGTTCATTATTGATATACACATATGCTATTGATTTGTATGTGTTGCCTTTCTTTCTGCAACATTGTCAAAATAGATTATTTCTAAGACTTTTGGTGAAATTCTTTGGGTCTTATATGCAGAGTATCATGTTATCTGCAAATAATGATAATTTGACTTCCCCTTTTCCTATATATGTATATCTCTTTTGTTTCCTTCTTTTGCCTGATTGGCAATGGATAATGTTTTCAGTGCAGCATTGAACGGAAGTGATGATAGGGGGCATCCTTGTTTTGTTTCTAACTGTAGAGGGAAAGCTTTCAGGGTTTTCCCTATGTAATGATGTTGTTCACTGATTTATCATTAATGGTTTTATCAGCTTCAGGTAAGGTCCTCTCTACCTATTTTCTTCAGGGTTTTTTTCAATCATGATGGGGTGTTAGATTTTGTCAAAAGCTTTTTCTCTACTCGTTGATATGATCTTGTGGTTTTTGTCCTAGTCTCTGTTTATATGGAGTATTACATTTATTGACTTACCTATGTTGAACCATAATTGCAACCCTGGGATGAAACTTAGTTGATCATGATGTATGATCCTTCTGATGATGCATTGCATTCTATTAGCCAGAATCTTACCGGGAACTTTTGTAATGATGGTCAGTAAGGAGACTGGCTTACAGTATCTGTTTTTAGTTGGGTCTTTATCTGGTTTTGGTATCAGAGTGATGCTGGTTTCCAAAAATTAGTTTGGAAGCACTCCTTCCTTTTCAAATTTATTGAGCAGTTTAAGGAGTTTTTCTGATATAATATCTTTAAAGGTTTTGTAGAATTCAGCAGTGAATCCATTGGATTCAAGGTTTTGTTTGGTGGGTAAGTTTTTTCATTATGGCCCCATTTTCATTGCTTGTCACTGGATTGTTGACAAATTGTAAGTCTCCTTGGTTTAGTTTTGGTAATCTGCATCAGTTTAGGAATCTGTCCAATTTCTTCAAGATTTTCCAATTTATTGGAACATAATTTTTCATAGTACTTATTATTTTCCGGATATTGATAATGCTAGTTGCGATTTTGCTATTTGTCATTTCTAATTCCAGTGATGTGACTTTTTCTCCATTTTAAAAAAATTGTCCAGGAATAAATCTGTGTTATTTATCTCTTTAAAGAACCAGATCTTCAATTGGCTGATTCTTTGTATTGATTTTTTAGTCTCGATTTCACTACCTTCTGCTCTGATGTTTATGATTTCCCTCCTTAAATTTGGTGTAGGCTTAGATTGTTGTTTTTCAGGTATCTTGAGGTTCCAGATCATGCTATGTATCTGAGGTCATTCTGTTTTTCTAACTTGACCACTGATTGCAATAAGCTTCCATCTTAAAGACTGCTTTGTGTCCCATGTGTTCCATTGTGATATATGGCATTGACATTTGATTGCAGAAACATTTTTGTTTCTTCCTTGAGGGCTGTGAGCCATTGAGTGTTCATCAATGTGTTATTTAGTTTTCACGTGTTTCTGCATTTTCTGTGGTTTCTTCTGTGATTGATTTCAGTGTTGTTGCTCAATGGTCTGGTAGTAAACATGGGGTAATTTCAATTTATATTTATTTAAACTTTGTGAAATAGTTTGTGGTCTATTTTGGAAAAAAATTCTCTGTGAGAAAAATCTGCAGTCTGTTGTAGTTGGATAGAACACACTCTAGATATCTATTAAATCCTATGTTCAAGGGTATGGTTAATCTCCAATATTTCTTTTTTGACTTTGTAAATTTAGAGTATCTATCTGTGCAATAGTAAGGCACTGAGGTCACCAACTGTGAGCCTTTCCAGGAGTGTTTGTTTTATAAAGATAGGTGCTACAGTATTTGGTGTATATATATTTATAAGTGTTACCTCTTCTTGTTGGATTATTCACTTAACTATTGTATAGTAAACTTTTCTCTTCAGGTAAGTTTCAACTGGAAGTTTACTTTGAGAGTAGAATTTCTACCTCTGCTTGCTTTTGTGAGTTCTGGTGCATGAAATATTTCTATATCCTGTAATTTTTAATCTTGAATATTTTGGAGACAGATGTGCTTCTTGAATGCAGCATATTTTTGTATTCTTTTCTTTCATGTACTCTGCCAATCTGTGTTTTGTATTTGGGGAGCTGAGGTCATTAACACTGAGATTCATTACTGAAAGTTATTGATTTATTCCTACTGTGCATGCTTTTTTGTTGATCTCTCTGTCTTTTTTTTTTTAATCCTTGCTTTTTGTATTCATTCCATCTGAATTTTGGCCTTAGTTGGTTTTATCATTTCTGTCTAGGATATTCTTGATTATTTTCTGGAATGTTGGATTTGTGTTCTTAAATCTCTTGAGTTATTTGTGGTTTTTTTTTTCTGTAAATGTCCTTATTTCTCCTCTTACTTTGAAGAAAAGTTTTGTCAGATGTGTTCATCTGAGTTGGAAGTTGTTCACTTTTAGGGCTTGAAATGCTTCACTCCAGGTTCTTCTGGCCTTAAAGTTTGTGTTGAGAATTTTGCTGTAATTCTACTGGGTTTACCTTTATGTGTGATGTTTTGCTTTTCTCTGAAGCTTTCAAATTTCTGTTTTTTAGGTTGAACATCTGGAATTTCAATTATAACGAGTCACTGGGTGCTTCTTTCTTTGATCATGGTTGGTGTTCCATAAGTCTTCTTTACCCATATCTTGAACTCTTTCCTCATACTTGGGAGAATTTCTATAATGATTTCTGTAAATAAATTTTTATTGCATGTGTGCTATTTTTCAATTTCTCTCTCATTCCGATTAGCCATTGATTGGTCTTCTTTGTGTCATCTAGAAGCTGCTGTGTAAATTTTTCTTGTTTTATTATTCTTGTTAAGCCTTCTCTGTGTAATTCTTCATAATTTCCCATTTTGTGCTCTATTTCAGAAGCCCAGCCTTCGCATTGCTCATTTCTTCAATTTATGAGTTCTATACAGTTTTTACATATGGTATTGCTGTGATATCTTTTCATGAATTATGTATCTTTGTTAAATTTGTCATTCATGTTTTGAATTGTTTTGGTCAGCTCTTCCCAGTTTTTTCATTTATTTCCCCCAAATCCACATTAGTTATTAGTTAAGAAAATTCCATAAAAATTTGAACCATGTCTTCTTTGAACTCACCGAGTTTTTTAAACACTTTAATCAATTCATAAAGTTCTGCTATCTGGTATTTGTTTACTTTTTCATTGCTGACCCCTGGACCTACCTTGGGAAATTTGGGAGCTTTGGAGGCCTTTTGTTGTGCATATATATGGAGGGTTTTTTGTTTGATTTTTTGGTGCTGAGAGTTGAGGTCAAGTAGGATGAGGAGAGTTTGTAACTGATACAAACACCTTTTATTTAAATACTGCCTTCCAGTGATATGTTTTCAGCTTTATTTGCACAGAGCTAGTATTTGTGCCCTTCAGCTCTTCAATTTAAGTGGTTTGAACCATAGCTCTATGTTTTGAGGAAAGAATTACTTCTGGCTGTAAAGGCATCAACAGATCTAGTCATACATTGCTTATATGAGATAAAACTGGCACTTACACTTTTACCCTTTATTATTACTCTTTGCAACTTACATTCTATTGTTACTAGCAGTCATTCTGCAGTGTGGAAGGAGAAGTAGAGGGAAGATGTGGAAAGGGAAGGATGGGACATAGAGGAGTGTGTAAAGTCAGAAGCAGGAGAGGCAGACCAGAGAAAAACTAACATGTAAACTTACATATGTGGTCCAATTCTGTTGATCTTTTATTTGGATTGAAGAATTAGGGTTAAGTGTTTTAAGAAAATATGTGTGGGCATGAGGATGGGATATAGGAGGAGGTAGTATTCTCTGGGATTGAGGAAAGCTACAAAGTTGTTAAAACCCGTTGATATATTTTTGCACCTGTGCAGTGGAAAAGAGGCAAAGGGAAATGGGGGCCCGGTAAGACAAGTAAGAGCAGAAGGAATAAATTAGACTGGACAGAAGATTAATATGATAGAAATTAGGACTGACTGGGCAAGAGGAGAATATAGCAATAAACAACTAAAAACTTTAGAGGAACAATTTTGAAGTGGGAGAAACAAGTATAAACAATAATAAAATAGCGTTGCTATATAAACTTGAAGAAACAAAGTAAGGAGAGAGGAAGAGGGATTGAAACAAATACCGACTAAATTGAAGCAAAAAAACCCTGCAGGAACTCAGATCAAGTACTCCAGCAAAAGAATGCACACATGATTCACACTCGATGGCTATGACAACGCCTGAGCGTTCATATACTTCATTTCTCTCCTCAGTTGCGCTGAGGCAGCCACACCCATCTTCCCGCTCATCCCTAGCGCTCAAAACCCAAACTAAGCCAGTCTCAAGAACTCTTCCCTCCAGCTAGCGGGCCATATCTGTCGCTGTCTGGGCTGAGTTTAGCACCTCGGCCTCTTCTCCGGTGTGAGGGCGGAGTCAATGGATAGGTTGGCTCGCGGACGGGGCCCAGGGGAATTGGCGGCCCCGGGGCGCAGGAACGCTCCTGGGCAGTTCTGCGCGTGCGCGGTCGTGCGTGGCCCGGCAGGGCGCCTCGGCCACGGCAGTCGCAGGCTCCGCGGTGGGAGCTGAGCGGGCGGCCTTGCTGGCTCGCTTCTCTGGGGTCGCGGCCTCCCCGGGGAGCGCTGTGAGGACCTCGCAGGCTGCAGCCCAGCGTCTAGAAGAGAGCTGGTGGGAAGCAGCGGCAGGCGCGGAGTCCGAAGCGGGCGTCGGAGTGGGCGGTGCTCAGAGCTCTGACCTCCCGCTCTCTGAGGTGGCGGCTGCAGGGCGGGCACCAACTGTGGCGCACCGCCGCCCCGCGTCAGCAATCCAGGTGTTTGGTCTGATCTACTTTTAACATCTTTCCCTTTAATTTTCTGTTTCAGGATGTAAGTCTCTCAGCTAATAATACAGAATACCCGTGGCTTCCGTGAAAATCCTGTCTGAGCATCTTTGAGGAGACTCCTCCTCTAGTCAGCCATGTTGGGTCCTTGATTGACAGCTTTTCATTTCTACGATTTGTCTTTAGTTTTTGTATCTGTTCCTGTGGGGTGCACTTTTTTTTTTTTTTTTTTTTGAGACACGGTCTCCCTGTGTTGTCAGGGTGGCCTTGAACTCACTATGTAACATATGTTGCCCTCAAAGTCGCTGCTCATCTCCTGTCTGAGTCTCTTGAGAGCTGGGATTATAGGCGTTTGTTACTGAGTATTTTAAATACTACATATCTGAGTGTCACTATTAGGGTTTTTTTCCTTGAAAAGCTGTTGGAATTTGTCCTCATGAAAACTTAATTTACGTGCCCACTATCTTAATATTTTGAAAATGGGTATGTTTCCTTAGGTAAATTTAGAGATTTTAATCTAGGTCGTTTATTCTTACTGTGTGCCCCTTCTGGGGTCCCTGTTGCGTGCTCTAGCTACTCGGGGATGACTTGTCTCTTGTAGACTGCACTCCAACCTCTCCAGCCCCGTGCTGACACTGGTAATTGTCTCTTTTATGGATGCAACATAGGAATTATTTTCACGGCCGTTGACAGAGGCTGTCTCCCTGACCTAACTCCAGGAAGGCTCTGACCCAAGACCCTGACTTGGGCTCTTCGTCACTTGTCATCCATACTCAGCAAGAGTCCCACTGGTCAGAAATGAAATGTATGACCAAACACCCCGTCCCTCCTCTTGATATATTATCACTCAATCTGCCTTCTGCAAGAACATTGTTGTTTTCTAGTTGACTGCAAGGACAGGACTGACTTAGTACCAGTTACTTCATCATGGCCAGAAACAGAAATTCAAGACTTAATCTGTTTAAAAAACTTCTCCCCTCACTAGAATGTAATGGAAGCTTCACTGTGACAGAGACTATTCTTACTGTTATGTTCCCAGTTTCTAAAATAAGTGTCCGACATACAGCACGTCCTTAACAAACTCTGTGAATGGATAGTGACAGGACCCTCATCTAGAGGCAGTGGGGTAAACATGAAAGCAATGTCAGTGAGCCATGACTTCATCAAATACGTAGCTGTGTCTTGCAAATTGCAAGAACAGAAGAGTAGTTCCTGTCTCCGGCTCAACTCCAGAGCTTTTCCATTAAGGGCACAGTTTCTGCTACGCTTCTCCATCTTTATAGGTTTTTTAATAAGCATTATGCTTTCAGCTACATAGTGATAAGAAAAGTGAGTCTTTGCTTGGCATCTGTAAGTATTATACTTTGGCCTACTTGACAATATTTATTTCTGTGATTATAAGTAAGAAAAGCAAATGGAGTCTCATTGAAAAAACTAAAACTAAAAATTCAGTTCATCCCAGCTAGCTCTATCTTCCAGAGTTAAAGACATCATATTACAGTCATACATTATACTCCTGTTTATGGCAGCACAATTCGTAATAGCTAAATCTTAGAAGGAACTTATGTCCATCAGCAGATGAGTGAATGAAGACAATGTGGTATTTACGCAAAGTGGAGTACTCCTGTGCCACACAAATACAACTGAAGTCATTTGTAAGGAAATGGGTGCGCCTTGAAACTAACATTAAGTGATATAAATCAGACATACGAGCTTAAATACCTCATGGTTTCCTTTACATGAGAAACCCAAAATATAAATGAACTGCAGAATAAAAGATAGATAATTGGAAGCAGGGAGATAAATCTTTTGCAAATGGAAAGAGGACCAAAAGATAAAGGGAGGGGAAGGGCGGTCAGGGAAAGGGGGTGAAGAAAGGACTGTTTTCTAGATAGGAACCAGCTTCTCATGGGACCGTGATTACTGCATTCCACAAATATGCACACATACTAATTATTATTGCATACTACTAATAACATATTTTAAAAAGAAAAATAGATGGACATAATTCATAAGATATATTAAGATTTTAAATAAATAGCTTTAGAATCATAGGTGGAAACCATCATATGTGTAGGTTATAGGTCAGTAACCTGTAAGACATATTAGACATAAAATAAATGAAACATTCATGAGTTGAGACCGAACCAAGAACAATATTGCCTATAGATAGAAACAAAGAGACAACATAAACTTCAAATAAACATAAAATGCAGATGATGTCACCTCTGGCTCAAAAGCTGTACTGCTTCCTAATTCAGCCTTCCCATGGGCAGTAACCATTCTGGTTCCACAGAAACCAGGATGATGTTCTCTGGCCTGCTCCCAGAATGTTCTCTGCAGAGACATCCACAGAGACTCCAGACATAGCTACCCTTCAGTTAGTTGGTGCATGATGCTATGGTCAAGGCATGTCCCTGCGTCACTACAAGACAGCAGCATCTACTGTGACCACACACATTCTGTTAGTGGATGGCCCTTGCTTACCCTCACTTCTAATGCCTTGACACACCAGTTCAGCAGGGATGCTAGTGGGACAGAGCAGGAGCCCAGGTGAGCGGTGTCAGAAAGCCGGATTCGAGTTATTTCTTCCCTTGGTCCTCGCTGTGAGTGTTAGATTGACCCTCTGTGGCTTAACATTTCACCTTGGTCTGCACCTCACTGCCCAGGACCAGGAAAGCTTTCCTGGTGGTGCAGCAGGAGGTTGCTCTTCCCTCCTGATGTTGCCCCACTTGGTAGCACTACTCCACAGTGAAAGGAAGCAAAACAGAAGTGAAGAAGTGAAGCGGTCCCAGGGGACCTGAGTTTTATTGGTTTCCTGTTTTGGATTTTGTTAACAAACAATTCTCAGCTCTCCCTGAATCTTCCTAACAGCCTACTCCTCATATTCACTGGTTACGGCATTCTCACATGGACACCTATATTCTGCGAGCAGTGCTGGAAAGACTTTTCAGTTTGTGAAGTCTCTGTCAAGAGGCAAACAAGCAAAAATATAGGAACCTATGACAGTGTCTGTCTCTCTACAAATGATCTTTGGATTTGAAGCTCAAATTTCTTATCAATAGAATATGTCCCTTCTTCTGTGGATTTTTGGGAGGTTGAAATAGTTTGTTCTGTAAGATACTACATACTGTATCTGATACATTGAAGTTACTGAGACATTAATTTTACTTACTAGTTCTGTCTCATTTAATTCTGTCTTTTCTATAGAAACAACTAAGTGCTATCAGTTTTCCCCAAATTCAAGCTCCTCAGGATGACAATGAAAGCCTTCTGTGATCGAACCTCAGTCTATCTCTCTCTCATTTCTGTCTTACCCTTATTCACAGGTAAGCGCGCCAACTTGTGAATGGGGGCAGGGCTCAGATGCCTCTTGTCCCTGCGAGTTTCTCCACGTTATTTTCCACCACACATTGGCCGGTGTCGGGCCCCGCCCAGGCCCCGCCCTTCTTATCTCTCCTCTAGCTTCACTACTGTCCGTGGCCCTTTTATCAGAGCATCACTTTATTTTTATGTTGTTTCTTGGGTTTTCTTTTTGTGAGTTTATTTTTAACTCTTAAACTAATATATATCTAATTAATATATATCTAATATATATCTAAACTAATACACATATCTAGTCTATATCTAATACAATGTGTGATTAATAGCTAACATCTATATATCTAATATATATATATCACAAATTATATTGCTTGGGCATGCATGTATAGTGAAATTGTTAAATCAAGCTAATTAATATGTCTTATTCCATATGCTTTTCATTTTTTCACATATTTGTGTTATTAAAGCACAATGTGAAATGCTTTTCAAGTTAATCTCACTATTGCCCAATTTTATGACTAAACTGAAGCTCTCTGAGCACACCATTCCTTAGCCACGGACCCCAGAACATACAGGCGCTTTCGATCTTCATACGGAGTATTGTGGAATTGAGGAGTTGCTTGGAAATTGCCTATGTCTTTCCTAAGTGTTTAACATCTCTGTGCTTTGGAGTCCTTCTGAATATACGTTGCCAGACTAGAAAAAGCTATTTTCTTTCAAAGTCTCCTTTCAGATTGATAGGTGGAGTTTTGACCTAAAATGCCCTCCAGGTCGCATCCTTCCCTCTCTGAAGTGTGATACTTCAATTGATTTCAACAGGAGATGAATCCCAGAGGCAGATGGCATCAAGGATGTCAGTTCCGGAAATAAATTCAGTTAAAAGTGCCTTGTTTTTGTTTGGAGGCATACTTACTTGGCCCGTGGAGTTAGCATAGGCTGTCATGTACAAAAAGTAGCACAAACCTCTCTTTAGAAAGGAAATCTACTATGTCAGTACTTACCAGAAAAATTCATGTGTGCTTCATCTGTGATTAAAGGGAAACAGGAGGGAAATACTACTGTTTTGAATCACAGGTAAATAAATGTAAAAATTAAAATTCCCCAATATTTCTTCTACAAACTGAAAGCCTGCACATAAGTAATGGGTTACTATATACTCAGAGATTATGTTTTAGTATTAAAATACAAGCAAATTCTGTTCCTCATTATAAAACTGTGCTATTTAGCCACTTGAGAAATGTCTTTTGAATAGTAACAAAGACTCTTCTGCCCAATAGAATTCAGTTCATCAAGAGACATAGCTATTCTTAGTCTAAGAATTCTATAGTTGCAAAACCGTGTAAATGGGCTAAAAATGTTTTTAAAAAGATAGATTATTAGCATTTAGTTAAAATGTTTAGTAAACATGTCCTGAATGTTATTTCTATATTGAAAGCACTTGTGTACTTTAAACAACAAAATAAACATTTTTAAATAGTTAAGTATATCAATTTTCAAAAATGTATGATGAACTTACAAAGGGTTTCACTGTGATAGGAAACCTGAGAAGTATCTCTTGTGAGGTAACGTCTCATACTGAAACATTTTGAGGCTTCTATGATATTTAGGCTGTCTGGGCAGTCTAACTACTGATCACATTCTCCTTTGTATTCTGGGATTCACCAACCCCCGAAAACAGTTCCGGAGTTTAATAGAATGTCAGGGTTTGGATCTAAAACGCCGCCAAAGCCTCGTGTGGGTGGACAATGTAGTCAGCAGAGGACCCGCCCACTGACGCACATAGGGACTGAGCTGTGGTGGGCAGTGAGGCCCAGCTGGAAGTGGGTAGCTGGACATGAACCAGTGTGCTTTTGTGCCCAACTACCCCTCTCTCCCTGCTCCCTGGCTGTCCCTGTCCTGGCCTCCTCCACCTGCTCTCTGCCATCTTCTTTCTTCTTGGAACCAGCTGACCATGGACTGAAAGTACAAGCCAGAGTGAACCTGTCCTCTTTTAAATTGTAGGTGTCGGATATTTTGTCCCAGTGAAGGATGGTAACTAATACATAGGGTTTTGTCATTTCCATTTGATCTGACAATAAAGGACATACTTATAAGTAATATTACTGGCTTCCTGAAATAGTACAAGTTCATATAAGTGATAACAGAGGAAAGGAAGAACGAGTAACCAGGAATAAAGGTTTATTTCTTATCTGAATATATGGAGAATTTGTTTTAAGGAGATACATTGGGTACTGACAAAATAAGTATTCAAAAAAACTTGGGAACCAGTAACTCATAATTTAAGATTCAATTCAATGGATAATTTGTTTAGAGCATTAAAATTTTTGTTGAAAAGAAAGATATATGCTTATATTGTTTCACCAATTTTTACGCCTATATCTTATAATATGAGCAACTACTCTGAAGATAACAATATGCAATATACTAACCACTGTTACTCTCCTATGACCTTGTTTTGAAATTTTATATCATTGTTTTTATTGTTTTTTTCCTTTTCTTTAAAATAAATATGGATTTTAAGCAAGATTATAAGCAGTGGAATATTTTTTAGAGAAAATAACTATATAGGTTTTACAATTATGTCTATGCTTCAAGTCCACCTCAGTTCTACGTTAACCTGCATTCAGCCCAGTTTCACTGTTAAAATAATAAGTATTTAAAATGTGGACTCTCCCTGCCCTGTTGACTGCATCGATAATCAGAAAGAATAAAGAAAACTAGAGCAGAAGGAGGAAGGAACGAAAGAACAGGTGAAGGAAGGAAGGACAGATGGACAGACAAGGAAGGAAGGAAGGAGGGAAGGAAGGCAGGGAAGGAAAAAGAAGAGAAGGAAGGGATGTAGGGAGGCGGGGAGGGAGGAAGGAAGGAAGGGCTGGAGGGAGGAAAGAGGGACGGAGGGAAGAGAGTGGAAGGGAGGGAGACAGAAGGGGAGGGAAAGAATATGACAAATTTCTCTTCCTCGGTGTTGATGGGCGCCAATTTAGGGCTGCCTTTAGATGATCTGTAGGGTAGCGGTCGCTGGACTACGTTAGATCTGTTTACAAATTCTGATGGTGAACGTTCTACTCATTATTTGTAGATAATATTCCATTATTAACAAATTAGGGCTAAGATTGTTAAAAATTACTAGTTTTAAAAGTAACTGCATCTTTCTGCCTCTCCTCCTTCGTCTCCCTTTCTCTCTCCCTCTGTGGTGTTCGCCCAGTGAAGGCCATGGCAATATGTGAAAATCAAATATTTCAGGCAAGTTTGAGAAATAAAGGGAGGTTGATGACATAAAGGGTGTTAAAACAGCGTGAAAAGGACATAGGGTTGCTTATAAATTCCTCTATTACCCTACAACCTTGGAAAGCCTGACCTCTGATTTCGTAAAGCAAATAGCAGTATTTTGCTTTTCAAATCCATCCTACATGAGGACGTAAAGAAAAAGAAGTCATATTGTAGGTTGTGTGGCTTATATTTCAGTGAAAGAAATTGAAAATAGTTCCACTAAATGAATGGAATAGTTCCACTTCATTCTTTTGACCTGGAAATTCTTGTTCTTTTATCTATATCCAGTCACACAAGATAGCGGATTAATGACCAGAACCTGAATAATTATGAACTGAAGTTGACAGTGCCCCTGTTCATTTTCACACACAATTTAAGGTGACCTCATTTTTAAATGCAAGGATGGACTCCTTTATCCTGACCTTCTACCTCTATGACTCAAGTTTTCAATACATTCATAAGATGAATATAGGCTGGAGAATGTATGTATGCAAAGAACTAAGCCTTTTGTATTCCCACTGTCTTTGAAGTAGCCTCCTTAAAAATTGGCAGGGCTAGAGACACTCCTGTCTGCCAGGCAAAGGAGAAAGCCCCAGACTCTCGCAGATTGAGAGAAGCACCCTGCCGCTTCAAGATTTTTTTTTTTATTTAAAAAAAAATACAAGTACAAAAACATATTGACAAACAGACACCAATTAGCATAAAAACTAGTACAATCACAACTAATCTATAGACAAGGTGATATGATCTCAACAGTGGTTATTGCTTTATCCATTGATATCTTCGAAGTGTAAATATATAAGCCCATATACAGACATGCAAATATAGACAATTAATCCTCTCAACAACAGAAAAAACACAAAAACCAAAAATCCAAAGACAAAAAACAAAACAGGCAAACATCAACAACAGCAAAAACAACAACAACAAAAATAAACACCAATAGTTGCTGCATTACATATTGATATCTTCGAAGTGTGTGTTCAGGATAACACATACAGACATACAAGATTGATCAAATAACCCATCATCGATTATTGCTTAGCATTAAGTGATATAATACAATAGTAGAACCATATTAGCCCTCCTGCATATATGCATATTCATATATACCTACATACATTTTTGTCTTTTTCTTTTCTACTTTCCTTCA
>PVLD010027514.1:0-20667 GCA_004027595.1 Dinomys branickii | reverse complement strand
AATGCAAATTCCCTACTATCTTATCTATAATTTGGTATTTCCTTTAATGTTTTTGTGTTAACTAATGTGAAGATAACTATGTAATACAACATCCAGTTCTAATTCCCTACTATATTCTGTATAACTTTGTATTTTCTGTATTGTTTATGGCTTTTCTGGTTCATATGTCTCCATTCTTTTGTCTTTAAAATAAAATTAAGAAAAAAAAAAAAAAGAACAAGCTTAGGTGAAAGAGGGAGCTTCACGCTAGTGCAAATAATTTAAGTAATGGTCCTGCCTTCCAGGGGAAAGCACAGTTGGATCTGAGAATAACATCCTTTCCCTCCCAGGAGTCAACTAAAAATAAAAGACAACAAGGTGCTTCCTTCCAGTCAGTAAATCCAATCAGCAGAGAGGATGCCTCAACCTGGCGCTGGGCAGTTAACGCCAGCCTGCTTCCCTCCACCCGGGAGTGGCCATGTGGTTCTCAGGGTGAACAGCTGCCAAGCAGAACCCTTCAGATTAACCCATAGGTGGTGTTGAACCACTTCCCATTAAGATATTTGCAAAGCAAACAAAAATGATAGCCCCACTCTGAGTTTGGGAGCCGGCCAGGAGCGCTCGCTGTTCTTGTTGACACAAAGGGCTCTCTGGGGAAGGCCACTCCTGCCTGTGTCTCCAGACTGTGTTGATCTTGGGCCATCAGAATCTTGGTATCAGGGACTGTTTATTATCTAATTTTCCAGGCCCAGCAGTCACCAGAGGTCCCCTTTGCCAGAGCTCTCTATTGCACTCTGTCTTCCCGACCTCCACCCTTCAGATGAAAAGGACAGACCCACTCCCCCCACTGTTTTGTCTATGGATCAAGAAGACCAGTTGGAGAAGTTACTGAGATGCACATGGAGAGACTGTGACACTACTACTGTTAACAGCTTTGATGGCAAACATTTGCTCAGGCTGCTTCTTTATTAAGTGACTGGGGTGACGCTAATGGGAAATACATGAGCATATTTGTGTCCTGCAGGTAGGAACCCGTTGCTGTTTCATTCATTAAATACACTTGCTACTGAAACAAATATTGTTTTTTTCTTTCTAATCCAGAGAAGAAAATGAAATAAAGTTAGTAAAGTTGAGGGAATATACAGAGTTAATCTTCTTTCAATTTGTAAGATTATAATCATGTAAGAGTTGACAAAGAAATATTCTTACACAAAATGCATTTTTACACAAAGAAAAAAGTTTCCTGTAGTATTTTCCACTTGACTAAGTCTTCTTTGCTCAAATTCTTTAACATAGGGTCAGTATGTAAAGGTATTTGGGGCAGATATTCATTCTGAGCCTAAATATAGTGAAAGTCTTGATAAGGATACAAAGTAGGCATCCATAATTTGCTGAATTTCTGTAATTTCCTACACTTGCTAAAAGGAGAGTATGGGATGGGGACAAGAAACAGGGAAAAAGGGAATTTATCAGGCTTTTTTATGACTTGAACTTGCCTTTTAGAGACAGAACTTTAGTAATAATATATATTAACGGTATAGGGAAAGAGACAAGCAGAACAGAAGGAAAGGTGGAAAACAGAAAGAAAAGAAGGAAGGAAGAAGAGAAGAAAGAAGAGAGCTAAAGATAGATTGACATTTCTTTAGAAAATTTTGTTATGAAATTTTTTCATACAAGTGAGAATACTTTTTATATTTTCTTTATTAATATCTACTTGTATTACATTAAAATCAGAAAAACAGTGAAAGAAAAACAGAAAAAGTAGAAGTATCATATTAAACAACTAATTTTTATAAGAAAGAAGGGAGCCAGTTGACATCTCAAAGTATAAAATTGAAGAGCGTTTTTTAAGGAATCTTAGAGTTGGGCGTGGTGGTACACGCTTGTAATCCCAGCACTCAGGAGGCTGAGGCAGGAGGATTGTTGTGAGTTCAAGACCAGCCTGGGATACAAAGTGAGTTCAAGGCCAGCCTGAACTGCATAGCAAGACCCTGTCTCAAAAAGACAAATAAATAGATAAATAAATAATCTTAAACAGTCATCATTCAGTTTTAGATACTATTTACCCAAATAAAATTAAATGTGGCTGTGTAGATGTATAAGTTTTGTGGAGACAAAGTGAATCCAACCTTGCAGGTCAATTCTGCAGAGCAGTGTTGTCAATAGCAAAGGTGTTTGGGATAAACCAATGTAATTATAAAAGTTCATGTCCACAGCAGGCCTCCTTCCAGGTCTTGGTGGGATGGGGTTGACTTCAGCTATATGTGCTTGAAAACTTGAAATCAGTTCTTGTGCCAAACTGACTTTGTTTGAGGCACCAGGCTTAAAACACTGCTTTGAAGTGAGAATGGGAGAAGGGGATCAGGAAGCCTAAGTCAAACGTGTATCCCAACATCATTCAGCTGAAGTGCACTAAGTCCTTGTCCTTAGCAACAGGCCCTTAGTTCCAGGCATTAACCACAGACAGGTACCTGCCAGCGACTGAACTTCTTAACACATACACAACACGTCTTTCCAAATGTTGCTTTTATTTTGAGTTAGGAAAATAGATCCTTTACAGAAAAATGATACAACTAGAATTATTGGCTTTTGAAGAAAACTTGATCCTAACTTTATGAAAAACTTAACTAATATGCTCAAGTCACATTTTAAAAAGTAGAAAGCAGTTCTTCAGAACAAAGAACACATAATCATTCACCCACTCACTGACTACCTTATGGTATGTTTGTAAAGGCTGAGGATTCTAGATTCGAAGTTCTGTGAGTGACACAGAAATGAGTGATAATTTTAGCACTACAATTTATTATCACTCATGGGACAGAGTGATAACACCTAACCTTTTGGTCCACTTATTACAAGCGAGGTCATCTTCCAAATGTTTCCTCTAGACTGAAGGTACCACCATTAGAAACATGCTTGCCCAAAGCCTTTGAGCTTGCTAGACACAAACCTGAGCCCAGGACAGAGGCCCTCTGACTCTGGAGTCTACACCTAAACATCTCTTAGTGCTCCTCACACAGGGGCCAGGAACCAAACAGAGAGATTGGCAGCACCAGGCCTGAGCCCAGCAGTTCCAGTGAGCAAGGAGATGGTATGTCGCTCCCACTCACTCTGCAGATTGCTGTTGGACACTCCACCTTTTCAGGAGGTATCAGAACCTGAATTGTTCCGTGAAATCTTTCTATGTTTATACTATGGAAACCAAGAAGCACATTGTATAGGCCAAACAAAATTTATCTCTAAACCATATTCTACCCAAAGACTACAGACTTTCATGTTTTTGGTCTATGGAAAATACACAAACCATTTTGCACAGTTCCTAAGGCCTCCTGTATCCCAGTTCCCACGCACCTTGCCCCGTATTCTCCTCTCACCACACTGCACCCTGGCTCAGGCTCCCTTCCGCGCGCCTCTCCCCTGCCTCCCCCCACGGCCTTGCGCCTCCCCCTGCTGACCCCCACACTGCTCTGTCTCTCCTGCTCTCCTGTGCTAGTCCGCTTCGAGGTCACCATGCAGGAGGCCATAGAAGTGAGACATCAATGGGTAAAGCAAGGGCTGGCCAGGGATCTCCCTCCAGAAGAAACGGCATTAAGAGATGCACGGAAATCGGAAAAGCAAAGACATGTTGAAAACCACCAAAGAGCTCCAGATACTTTCAAAGGGGCCCTGTTCCTTGGAATCTGGTACTATAAAGAGATTGCTGACATTCTTGACATACACAAATCTTTTAAAAGGGTCCTTTGCACAAGGATCACTGATGATTTAGGGTCCATTGAAATAGTTCAGATAAATGTTTATGTACAGCCATAAGCAAATCCACAAGGAAAACTATAACTCAAAACAGATTTTTTTTTTCCTTGAAGCTCTTTTCAGCTGCTGATAAGGTTTCTGGCTGAAAAAAGATTTGAAAAATAAATGTGACTAATCACTATTTTTAAAATCTAAAAATTCTACGACGGCTTTAATCATCAACTAAGCTCTGGAAGTTGTCATCCCAGGGTATGCTAGTGTCACCCTAGCCATGTCGCAAGCACAAGTCCTGGGTCCAAAGTCAGCTTGGACTTACTCCTGAGATAAGAGCCAGGAACACAAGATATAACTCGGTGCTCTAGTTAAAGCAGAGAGTTAACATCATGCAGACTTTTCAAGTGTTTGCAACCTCAGTGTGTATGTTGGTCTATATTTTCATAGCTAAACCAGAGAGGTGTTGACTCTTCCTATGTGGTTAGTTTTATAGGATTCTGTTAAATACTTATTTTACTGCCAATAAATAACTAACTACCAATTCTTTTTTTTAAGCAATGCTGACCTCTGCACTCTGCTACAGCCCCAATACCATCTCCACCTTTGTTTGTTTGTTTTTTATTTTGAGATAGGACCTCCTTAAATGGCTATGTTGGTCATACAGGGCTTGACCTTGAGATCCTCCTGCTTCAGCCTGCCAGAGTGCTGGGACTATAACCATGAGCTACCATGACTGGCTCTCACTGATTTCTTTATTGAGCATTTATTAAAGTCTGTAACTTTGCTATCTCCTTTACATGGAGATACTTTTAATCATCCTAATTATGCCCCCTTTTTTGCAGCTCAGGATATTGAGGTTCGGGAAAAGAAAGGGGCTTGCTCAATATCTCATAGCTCGTAAGTAGCTAAGATTCAGACCCAGGCCTGTCACCAAAGCCCACCTTTTCCTACCAAAATGAGCTAATACACAAAGTGTCTTCCACATGGTAAGCACCTCATGAAAGAAGGTGACAATTGCTACCACCACTCTCATACCTGGCTGCCATTTTCCCTCTGGCTCCCTGTGAGATCCTCCAGTGGCACCAGTGCCCAAACTGGACCACAGTGGTGGGACATTTGCTGAGGACTTGTTCTGTCGCATCAGCCTACCACTGCCACACATTTCTACAGTGACTCCCCACACAGTCGGTGTGTCAAGCTAGGTGGCAAACTGTACTTCACAGGCCCACATGCAAACCTGGCCCACAGTCAGCCCTGCTGACTGGGAGACTGCTTCTCTGGCTCATCCATTCTGAGGTCAGCCCAATTGGCTGCAGGCCCCAAAGCCACAAGGGTGACACACAGGAGAAATATATGCTTGCTTTCCCTTCCTGAGAGGCGCCAGCTCTCCTACATTGCCAGAGTCAGGAAGGTCCCCATCACCCTCACGAAGTGGCCCACGGGGAGTGTGTTCCAAGCTGCCCTGCAAAAACATCTGCATTGGCATTATCTATCTGGACTTCTTTCCTCTGGGCTCCTTTTACATGACAACAGGCTGGCTGCGCTAAAGAAGGTCACATAAAAAGCCTGGCAAGAGCTTTGCCATATGAAGGCCAAATTAAATTAAGGGCATAATCCTCACCATTGTACCTATCAGCATTAAAATGGAGGATTACCATCGCGGGAACAAAGCCCTGCTGCCTAAACGACTATGCCCACTTGTCACAGGCTGCCTTCTGCTTCCCCCTGGACCCAGGCTGGTTTCTCCCCAGCTGGGCCTGCACACAAGCACCTCTCCTGTGAGGCTGCAGGCTCTCTCCCAGGAACAGGGTGCTGGAATGTTCTCCATCAGTCACAGGGTGACAGTTTTATGTCTGTTAAGGTGTATTTCTTTGCCGCTTGCGAACTTGTGATCTCAAATGTAAGCGACGATGAGTATAGAGAAAACATAGGTAGACCAGAAAAAGCCCTGGACTAATTAATAATTTGGAGTCTGGACCCTAGAGAGTTGGTAGACTATACCAGTTAAAAGTATAGGTGCCAGGCAGGTGTGGTGTGCATGCCTGTAATCTCAGCACTCTGGGAGGCTGAGGCAAGAGGACTGCAAGTTTTACCTGAGCCTGGGCAACTTAGCAACTTAGAGACCTATCTCCAAATTTAAGGTGCACTTCGTGGGTTGTCTCTTCAGTCCCTTCCTCCCTTGCCTACTTTCCCCTGGAGAAGCTGAAATGCTCATGCAAACATTTCTCTGCAGTGGTCCCCACTGCAGCTCCCTGCAGGGCCACCATTGCATTTCTGGCCAATGACATGCAAGCTAAGTCTCCTCGGGAGGTTCTAGAAAAGTCTAGAGAGAAACCTTCCAAGGGGGACCCCTGTCCCAGCCTGCTTTTCCCCCTCACTTCACACCCGGACACGTGAGAAGCAATGCTTAGTGTCCCTTCAGTCATCTGTGGTTCTAAGTAGGAGCACTGCTGACATACTGAGACTAGCAAGGAAAGCGATGCAAGGGGCCTGTGTCTTTTACGGTAGCCCTGAATGATCGACCTCTCACCCTGAGATATCCTTGAACCTATTGGTTGGAGGTCTATTGCTTGCCACCAAGTACGTCATCGTTAGACAACTTAGCCTCTGGCCCCTCTATCCCTGCCCAAGAATTTGCTACTGTCAACTCTTGTGGTGATCCTCGGAATACTGAGTTGGCAATTAAACACAGAGAGGTAAGAGGGCACCAGCTCCTGGGGCAGGGATGCCACAGCATTCTGCCTGATTAATTACACTGGATCCGTTATTGTCGCCACCATCCAAGGTCCATACAAGAACAATATTTCTTTCATCAAAATCTGGGTCCTGAGGAGTTGCCTTGGAAGTCAGCCGCATAAACTTAGTGACTGTCTGCTGTGCATATTCCATACAAGAAAGAATAAATATGACACAGTTCTCACCTGTGAGCTTACTTCCCACCTTGTGGTCAACCACAACAGTGAAGGTGGAGTTGATAAGTCAGAATGTTGCCGACGGACCCAATCAGTGCACTGTTACCACTCACAGTGGCATAAGGTGCTTGTGCCAGGATAGAAATCAACTCATCGCTCAGTACATTGTTGAGCTCACCTTGCTTGTTTGTTTATGGTAACAAAGGTTTCTTAATGAAGAAAGCAGTGGGCTGATTTACATTGCGAACAAATTCATTGTCTTCTGAAACAGCACTGAGTGGTACCTGTGAAACTGGACTATGGTTCAAGGGATGTTGAAGAGATTGAGGCCTTCGTGGAAGGAAAGGCTGTGAAGATGTGTCTCGATGAAAATCAGGGATGGAGAGGAATGGGCAGACAGAAGAAGGAAGAGGCAGGAGCACGTGCAGAATGGGTCTGGCGCCAGTCAGCCTTGGGCTGGATACAGGGACAAGCAGGAGGGGAGCCCTGAAGACTAGCCAGAGCGAGAAGGCAGAGGCGTGGCACAGCAGGCAGAAGTCTGAACCTCTTTGGCGCTAAAATGGGGACTCGTTAAAGTTCTGTAAACAAGTAAGAATAAGCTGTAAGACAACTGTCAGGTAGGGGACATGGAAGCTGGCCCATGAAGAGGAGAGAAGGACAGAGAAAGAGATGGGCCCAGCTCTGGACCTTAAAAAGTGATTAGAGGTGGGGTTAAATGAGAGGTCAGAATCAAAAATGACAGTGCCAGATCTCAGGGCCAGAGGTAGCAAGGTCTGGGGGAGATGCTTTCATGGGGGTTTTTCTGCTGAAGCCTGGTGTGTAAATCAGGAACCTGTGTCCAGCAGGAGGGTGGGTGTCCATGTGTGGGGGTCAAAACAGAGATCTGGGACTTAAGCTCACACAGCTGACAGCCAACCCCAGAAAACCCCGGTGAAGTGACAGCACTCAGGTGAAGCAGAGAAGGAGGAGAGTCCAGGACATGGAGAACGGGCCGCCTTCCAGTGGTGGGCGGCGGACAGGGAGGATGGAGCCAGAGAAAACAGGCTAAGGGCATCTCTTGCCAGGACCTGAAGAAACCAGTCCTGCAGACTGCTCGGCGCAGTTCAGGGAAACGTGGCCCCTGCTGCTGAATGCTGCAAAGAGTCTGGTGAAGATGATGTGAGGAACAGCATGAGGCAGAGACCAGCCGAGACCAGCAGGCTTGTGTAAAGGTAACGTGGCGTGAAATTTATTATGTCTGGGTGCAGCAGGCAGAGGGCAAAAGGGCAGTCTGTAGCAAGATTGGGAAGTGGGCTTTTCTTACAGGGTTTGAAAGAAGGCAGGGGACATTAGGCAGGAAGATCTTAGTAAACATCAGTGGTCAACGTTCTCTGGATGTCTCCTGCCTCAGTGGGCAAAGCCCTTGAGGTGTCCAGTGTGAAAGTTTGGGTGTCTTCAGATATATTGGGAGAGTCAGGTCCAAATCGAGCCTACAGATGAGGCTCTAGTGACTGGGAGCTGAGCTTCCCAAGGACAGGCCCAGGGACTCGGTGAAGGCACAGATGGCAGATTTAAGGCAAGAAGGGTTGGTTTGGTGAGTGATGAGGCAGCGGATCCAAACGTCAGCCTGAGGTCGTCTGCTGGGAAAAGCAGGAAGAGGTAGACACAAGGTAAAGCAGGCTTTTACTACAGCAAGGCCAGTGAAAGCCCCAGGGAAGAGGTAGCAGAGTGGGAACGATGGGAGGGCAGGATGGGTGCTGCTGGGGTTTAGCAAACGGCACTTGAAATCCACCACTCTAGACTGCAAACTGGAAGCACCTCAGAAGCAGCAAAGGCAGGTAGGGCTTTCTCTGAACTCTTATCTACTAGCAGACCAGGTCCACCAAAGAGGAGTGCAACAGCCTTCAATTTTCTCAATGAAATTTCAGTAGCCAAGGAAGATTAAGCTCATATCACAGAGGAAGAGACCAAAAATCAAACAGCACATTTAGAGCCCAGAGGGACTTTGTCCCAGACCAGTGTTTATTCTCCCAGCTCATTCTCTCCCTAAAACTTCCTCTAAGATTGCCTCTGCCCTCCTCCTCCCTCTCCCCAGGAAGAGGTTACCTAAGCCTTGGACATCTAACCCTTGAGTTTCATATTTTGCGTGGTTCTTGTGCACAACTACATGTTAATATGTCTGTATCCCTTCCCCTCCTGTCAATCTACTGTCCATTTATTTTCAGAAAACTCAACTATCCAATCTTTCAAGGAAACTTTGAGTTTTCCCTACAGTCTCCATCATAGTAGGGCCTCCAGGTTTGGAAGGCTGTGTAAGAAAGACCTGTGGCCTGGGAGGTGGGAGCAAGGGAAGAAAGGTTAACTAAGACAAGAAGGGATTCGAGGTGCAGAGAAGAGCCATGGGAAGGACTCAGATATTCACAGTAAAGTTAGTCATTATCAAGGTTGAGGGGAGTCGGGCTGAGGTACATTTTCCAAGTTGGATCACTCATTTGCCCAAGGTCAAGTGGCTGGAGGATGTTAGCACTAGGACCAGAACCCAAGTCCTGTACCTGGGAAATTTAGTGATTTTTCTGCCCCATTAGAAACTCTAAACTTTGTTATTCTAATAGGAGGTGATAGTTCTTCTCCTTAAGTACCCTAGAATTAAAAAAAAAAAAAAAAAGTACCCTAGAATAAGCTGCATATTTGGGCAAGTAGTCCAAAGTAGTCTACTTAAAACTTGTCCAGCGAGAGTCAGACATAAAAGAAGTATTCAGAATTTAAATTTTGAAGTGTCAATAATACTAAGAAGTCTCAAAAATTTGAAAAATATCTTAAATAAAGCCTATCTTTCTTTCCAAGTGAAAAGATGCAGAGAACTCTTTAATATAAAAATCTGTTTCTTCAAGTCCTTGATTAAACTTTTAATCAACTTGGGACAAAACACAAAAGGCAAAGCTCTTCATTCTGTTGGGCCATGCCTTTTCAGCAGTCCACTGTTTCGCGTAGCTGTGTCGTTCTCCTTGCACACATGTGACAGGGCCTGGGAGACTTTTCTGAGAGAAAGTCGGGCTAGGTGTCATGGCTTGAGCCCACATTTAGCCAATCACAGTCCCGGCAGTCACAGTTCCTCAGGCAGCTCAGGCGACCATTGAACATAGTACAGTATGGCCTTAACAGAATCTGCTTCGTTCTTGTTGATGTATACTTAACACAGCTTGTAGGTAAATAGGAAATTTATACTCCCTTTTTGCTTTTGATTGACTCTGGGGTTTCTTAGCCTCAAGACTATTTTGGTCTCTCAGGCATTTTGGTCTGAGTCCTTCTTTGTCGCAAGGACTAAATGGCATGTTTTCTGGATGCTCAGCAGTACCACTTGTTTCTGCCCACTACACACTAGTAGTATCACCCTTTCCCCGCCAAGCTGTCACCACGACAAGTGTAGTCAGACATTGCCAAGTGTCTGTTGGGGCAGGAGGAATTTCCTCAGTTGAGAACCACTGCTTTAATCCAGTGAGGCCAACTACAGCTTTCACCATGACAAGAACCTCAAACCCAGGACTGTGTTCAGGTTGCTCTTGTGTGACAAAGACTTGCACGGTGTAATCACCCCTACTGGCAGAATGCGATGGGAGACACTTCCGGCTCTGCCCTTGACAACTCACCAGAACAGCACAGTGGCAGAAACACAGCACTGTGCGTCACGACAGAGCGCTTGCCTGAGTGAGACTCACCGATTTTTCTCAGCGACGGCGGGAAAGGTGCTTGGAGTCTCGGGATGGCCACTGTTGGCTTCAGCTTCTGGACAGCTTCTCGGCTCAGTAGAGGCTTTCAGCACTGAGAAAAGACAAACGAGTACTTAAGAATCTCAGCACGGGGGCTGGGGATATAGCTCAGTGGAATAAGCGCTTGCCTGGCAAGCTCAGGGTCCTGAGTTTGATTCCCAGTACCGCAAAAAAGAAAAAAAAAAAGTGGTTTAGGGGCTGGGGATATAGCTCAGTGGAATAAGCGCTTGCCTAGCAAGCGCAGGGTCATGAGTTCGATCCCCAGTACCGCAAAAAAAAAAAAAAAAAAAAAAAGAATCTCAGCACGGGTTCAAAAGTTGATACGGCTGGGCTCTCTGCACTCCGCAGCTCCTCTCTTCCGCCCTGACGTTGCTCCCCAATCATCTGCAGCCTTCTTTTGGGGGATGTCATTAAAACTCATCTGCTGTGGGACTCCAGGTCTTCATCTGTGCTGGGTCTCAGCCAGAAAACTGACTAAAATAACTCATGCTTACAGGAACACAAAAGCAGCTTGCAACGGGCAGAAGAGTGCCATGCTTTTAACACGTGGTCAGGGCTAGGAGTCACAGTTCAGCAGTCACTACCAATCCAAGGGAGTAGGAAAGAGACCCAGGCCTATTCACCATCCTTATGTTAGCTAATACAGAGGCAGCTAAGCCAAAGTACAACCAGCAAGGATGATTCATAAACTTGGTGATTGTGAGATATTATGGAAGACATGTAAAATGTTAGCACTGTAGGTTAAAATGACAGAACATAAAACAAGACAGGTATGGAATATAGAAAAGTAAATATAGAAATCAATTGTTTTTGTGTTGTCTGTTCTGGAAAGAGTATGGTCTGATTCTAGAATGCTAGCTTGAGACCTTAAATGTAAATATCTCTGGGAAGGAGAAGTGTAATTCTTTATGCTATTACTGGTAGATAAAACCACCTGCTATTGTTACTATTATTGCTATGACTGCCAAAAGGATACAGAGAAAAATTTAAATGGAACATTATTCAATTTTTATTATTACATAAACAACATTAGAGCCATGAGGTAAGGTGACACACACCTGTGATCTCAACTACTGGGGAGAATGGAACAGAAGGATCACAAGTTTAAGACCATCCTAGGCAACTGAGTGAGATCCTGTCTCAAGATAAGGTAGAAAGAGCCAGCAGAGAGTTTGCCTGGCATGCACAGGCCCTAGGTTCAACCCTCAGGACCAAAACAAAAAATAAAAAGAGCTTTATAACCAAAACAAAAAATGAAAAAAGCTTTATAAACAAAACTGAAAAAAGAAAAAAAAAGAAAAGCAGAAGTCAAAACCTAGGGCCAGAATGTCACAAGCTGATCCACCCCCTCCCGTTCCTGTCCCCCTTGAGTGATTAACTTCTGGAGCAGGAGCACCGGGGAGGTTGTCCCTGTCTTGAAGATGTGTTGGCCCGAGCCCATTTGTCATACAGTGACAAGCAAAATAAACCCAATAATTGACAAAAACAGAGACAAGAAGAGCCCACTCTAAGGATGCAAGTATATTTCTGATTCCTTACTGAGAAAGAAAATTGTCATAACTAATTTTTAACCTTGTCCTCGGGCCCAACTCATCAGAACTTAAATGGTATTACCTGTGCGGAGGGCTGGGATTGCAGGCTTTTGTCTGTAATGATTCTGAGATCCTCAGGGGGAAAAAAGGAGCAACAGTAATTAAACACTCCAAAAGGATGAATACTCGAGGACAGCTGGAGAAGACCACTGAGCCCATTTTGGTTTGGGCCTCTCCTTCCAAAGCTGTACCCCCAAAACCAAAGGAGAGGGAGCAGCAAGATTTTACTGGGAGCTTAGCGATTGCCCTCAGTTACTTTGTCTGGGTTTCCAATGAAACACATCAAATTTCTGTTCATGTAATTGAAGGGAGAATTTACTCCGTGCTTCTTATTCATTTACACTTCAGTCATCAAAATATTGATTTTAAGAGTTATTTGAAGTATAAAAACCAAACAGAAAACTTACAGAATATTCTTAATAAAGCTTAGCAGAAGTCCATGCCTCCATCCCCTAGCTTTGCCTGAAGAGCAGAAAAAGGGATTTGGATCAGACTAAAGAAATACATTTAAATAAGTTAAGATTATCAACCCATTGAGTTCAAAGCAGAATCCAAAATTGTCAAGCACTTTTAAATGTGCCCTGGTGACAGCTAGAATCACTTTGGCGTCTCTCCGGTGAGTTCATCACTGAAAAAGGACATTGGAAATTTGGAGAGGCAGCTTTTAAAAAGAGAGAAATAAAGTTACTCATTTAAGTGACTGGGTTGCGCTGAAGGATTTAGACCAGTGACAGAGCTGAGAAATAAAATGATGAATAGCAGACATGTTGAAAAATGCTAAACTTGGAGTAGAGGAGTCCAAGGGTGGCGGCAGAGGCTTTTCCTGCAACAGGTCACCCAGAAGGTCCCTAAGTGTCTCTGGTTTAATGAAGCAGAGTAATATTAGGAATGGAGTTCACTGGAGAAGCCAAGTCCTTCCAAAGTCAGATTGAGCTCTACAAGCCTCTCATAGTTTCCAAAAATACTGAACTTGGTCTTCAATAGACCATTCTGAAATAAGATGGAAACGCATTTGGTTGGCAGGGGAAACAAGAAGAAAGCAGATGTTGCAAAGTCTTTTGGGAGCACCCACAAAACCGGGATCAGGCAGAGGAGAAGGAGTGGTAGGTTTGCATGAACTGCAGAATGTGCTGCCCACTTAAGGGCAAGCACAAGGCACTGCTGCCCCAGAGAACTCCAAGGAGCTACTGGGGAAGAGCCTAGAACAGGTGCTCCCGCCGAGGCTCAGGAAAAAGCCCGCCTTACTGACACCTTGATCCTGAGGCTGGCAGTGGCAAGACAGGTGCTAAGCACTGAAATCACTGGGAGAAAGAAAAAAAGATCAGGTATACACATTCGGCTTGATTTGACTGTAGGGGTAAGCAGGGTAGGAAGAAGAGATAAGGAAAATTCCATCATTATTTATTAAACAGAAGTGCAGGAATTATTATGTTCCACGCACTATTCTAAGTCCTTTACAAAAATTAACTCATGGCTGGGTGAGCTGGCACATGCTTGCCTACAATCTCAGCTTTTCAGCAGGCTGAGTCAGGCAAATTTGATGGCAGCCTTGGCAATTTAAAACATAAAAGAAGTATTTCTGAATAAAATCTTAAAAGGGAGTGGGATATAGCTCAGCTTTTCCTGGGTTCAAGCCCCAGTACAAGGGGAAAAATGTTATCGAATCCTCAAAGTAACTCTAAAAGGTAGAGATCACTGTTTTCTAGTCTCACTTTATAGGCGAGGAAATTGAGGCAAAGGGAGATTAAGTGACAGATAGAGTTGCACAGCTGAAGAGCGGCAGAGTCAGGGTCTAACCCCAAGCAGTTTTGTCCCAAGTCTGAATTCCTAAATATACACGGTACAGCCCCGTTTCCTTAAACATCCAAGCACTGTAATCCCTTTTTCTCTTCCCTGCCCCCCTTATATATGGAAGCAAAAATTTAGATGTTCCCACATTTTTTCAGGTTCTAAGCTCTCTGGGAACCCACAGACCACAGGCTGTGGGCAGTGCTTCTGGCCTGGCCTGGTGTTTGGTGACTCACCCAGAGGACAGACGCAAGCACTGTTCTTGGCAGGGTCTCGGTAGGTTTCCTAGCTGGTGATCTAGGCTGGGTAAATTCACCCGCCCTCCTACTGGACCTTGCAAAGGGTGCCCAGCATACCTGGCAGGGAAGGCGCACACAGATGAGACACAGGCCCAGCCTGCCTTTCCTGGCTACTGCTGGCCCCTTTCCCAAGGAGCCAGAGTGGGTTCTGTCTGGAATGACAGCTGGTCAGCAGCCATCCTATCAGAGCTGAAGAGGCCAATGTGTGGGAGGTCCGACAGGCAAATGCCACCAAGAGCAGCCCAGGGAAAGTAGACTTCTTCCCTTAGAGAACAGGATCTCGTAGACACACTTTTTGTTTTCCTTACACCACATCAAAACTCACAAAACACACAAAACCAGTGCAGTGACTTCAGGCATATGAGAGCATTTTCTACTTTGATTCTTAGGACTTAATTCCAGTCATTATCCCAGTTAAACTTTGACAGAGTTTAAAGAAAGTCTGGCCTGGCAATTACTTTCTCCAACTTGTAAGCTAAGAGGAGAAGTTGTGCTTTACCCTAGAAGTCAGGGTCTTGCCTGTTCAGGAACATGATTGTCTGGGGGAAGTTTCCTTCCCTCTGAACTTCTAGGGACTGTCACTCCGCTGCTTTTATTCTTGTCCAATCTCCAGTTGAACTTAATTTTTATAATTTATCCCCTGCCTGCTTCCAAAGGGAATCGGAGCCAGCTTCACAGAGCGTGTGCCTCCTATGGCTGGGTCATTGGCCCACTCAGTGCCCCCCTGTAGCACTGGGCAGGGTGGCAGGTAGTTCCATGGGAGACTGTACCCAGCTGATGGAACAACAATGTTTTGTGATCCCCCAAAGCATCTAGCAGAATGTTCTGCACAGACAAGATGTTGAGAAAATGTTTGGGGGGGGGCGGAGAACAGCAGATCAGAAGTTGGGAAGTCTTGGTTATAGGAAATTTCTAAGTTTCCATCTGTGAAATGAGGTAGGAGTCCTAGCCTATCTGTTAGGGTTAGAAAATAAGGTGAAATAAAGTGTTTTGTACAAACTATAAATTGCTATGCAAAAGTATAAGATGCTAGAAAAATAGTACATTTATGAGCCATCAAAAAACAACTGCCACCCTCTAGGATCGTGTGTGTATGTTAGTGTGTGTGTGTGTGTGTGTGTGTGCGTGTGTGTGGCTGGGGGTTGAACCCACAGCCTCAAACGTTAGGTAAACACCCTGCCACTGGGCTACAGCTCCAGCTTTCAAGGCTCATTCTTGCCCAGATAGTTCCAGTTTTCTATGCAGGAAGGTTATTTACTTCCTAGAACATTTTCATTAAAAAGACAAAGCTCTCAATGTTTGTTGCAGCTTTATTCATAACCACTAAGAAACAGAAATAAGCCAAATGTCCTTCCGCTGGTACATGGATAAAAATGTGATACGGCCACATGCTGGACTTCTGGTCGGTATTGAAAAGCAAATTACTACTGTACCGATGAATTGCAAAAGCATCATGCTGAGAGCCAGAAGCCACACTCAGAGGTCTGAATACCCTGTGACTCCATATATAGAACACCCTGGAACAGGCAAAGCTACTGGGACAGAAAACCTAGCGGTGGTCATCAGGGGTGGGGGTGGGGGGCAGTGGGTTGGCAAGGCAGGAGGGACAGCAAAAGGACTAAGGGAACACCTCTTGCAAATTTCTTTTTCTCAGTTGCAGAGAGGATAACGTGGTTGATGTTAGTCAGACCAGTCCTATCAAACTGTTCAAATGTTATGGTATATAAGTTATAGCTTATAAACCTTACTTTTAAGAAGTTACTCAAAGTTGAAAAAAATAAAAAAAAAAAAAAAAAGAAAGGCTCCTTCTCCTCCAACCAGACCTATTTCTGGGAAGCAGGACCCAGTCTGCTCCTAACCTGCCAGTAGAAGAGCATGTGAGGGCCTCACTCACCGCTGACGAGGGACCCTTCACATCCATCTGCAGCATTGACCATGGCTGGTTTTGACACTAAGCACTTGGCTCAAAGTCTATGAAATTAGCCGGCTCTGGTTGCTTGTACATCTCAACCGTCACAACTTTATTGACGAGAATGGCTGCCAGCTGTCACCCTTGCCTCCGCCTCTGTACTTGGCGATTCAGACTTCATGGCTGCAGCAAATCAAACCAGGCTCCTGCTATGGCACGTCATGTTGGGGTTGGGACTCGTGGCCAAATGGATGTAGCTCAGCTGTTATGCTGCCAATCACCCGTCACTGTGAGTTAAACCTGAGAGGATGCAAGTAGCTTCCAACTCTTCAGACGACTGAAAGGCAACTTGCTTTAAACACCAGCAGGCAACAAATCTGGAGGATGTTTAGCTCCTGGACTGTAGAATTTCTGGCTTTGTGGAAAGGGGTTAAGGAGGAGACTTGCTATCTTTCAGAAAAAAAGTGTGAAAGTGCCTCAAACCAGTGAGAGAGCAAATGCATTGTCAGAAGCACATCATCTAAGGTCAACAGTTTTGAAATTCCTGGAAAAATGTATCTATATGAATGAATGAAGCCGTCAGCACAGTGAAGCCCAACTCATTGCAAAAAGAAACATAGAAAAACACCAGAAATCTTTCAGATGTCACTGCTGCATTGTAATTTTTCCCTGTTAGATAAGCAGGACATACAAAGATTTACAAAGCTGCTTTTTTTAAAATAAAGATTTTATTGTAACTACTTGAGATTTTGCAGGTACCATTCTCCCCTGAAAGTAAGAAAAATAGCCTCATCTTTTTGAAGTGCCAACATTCTTAGGTGCACTTTAGAAGAGGGCTTTTTTCTTTTTCTTCTCTTTTGAATCAAATGCAGCAGATTGAACCCAGGGCCTCACGTACGATAGACAAATGTTCCACCGCTGTATTGGATCTTCAGCCCCTTTAAAAATTTCATTTCTTACTGATTTGCCCAGGCTGGCCTTGAACTTATGATTTTCTTGCCTCAGCCTCCTGAGGAGCTGGGATTACAGGTTTGCTAGGAAAGTATTTCAGAGATCCTGCCCACCCACCCAGGGAAGTTCACATTTAGGCAGGGGCCGCAGAGATGGAACGTCTGCTGAGTACCTGCCACATGCCAGGGGCCATGCAGGAAGCGCCACGTATATTGTGTTATCATCTTCACAATATTCCTATGAACTAGGCCTTGATACTCCCATTTTACAGCTGCTGAAACTTAAGCTCAAGAGTTCAGTATTTTTCTTTTCAAACCATATGGCAAACAGTGGCCCTGCCAGGATTTAAAGTCTATTATTTTGACTCCAAACTCCACATGTTTAGGACTTCACAGCTTTCACTGTGCCTTGTGTCCACCAACCAAGCCCAGAAAAAGGACGGCAGAGTCCAGAGTGAGGAGGCTCCAGAAGCGCTGCTCACACCGCAGAGGGATAATTCGCTAAAACTTTCTGTGCTTCTGTTCTATTTGTTAAGGGGAAAAATGAAACCTGACTTTCTATTTGCAGAATAGAAAAAAAAATCTGATCATTTTTGCCAAAGCACAGGTAATTTTTTCACTAGTGTTTCTGTACTATTGTGTATTTATAGCCTAAAGAACTAATAAAAGTTACAAGATTCTACACAGAAAAAAAATGGAAAAAGACACAGCACAAAGGCAGGTCAAGTACACTATCTACCGGTCACCAGGACGTAGCCATATCCGATGTTTAGGTGCTAAAGATGCCGCCTTGGGCACCTCCTCTCCACGGCTGGGTTAGGGTGTTCTCTGTGCACTCCATCAGGTAGGAAACGGATCACACACTGCAGAGATTCTGCCCAGGAGTGCAGTTTTAATCTTGAGTCCTGGGGGGCCAACTGATGCACCAAAGTTTCATCATGAGCATGCATCCCTGCCGTATCAGTGACACATGGCACATGGTGCTCAAATCCATGGTGACTGCAGCTTTCTGTGTCTGTGCATTAGGCAGACAGTAGCTACCCCACCCTCTGGATTATTTCATCTTAACATGAGCAATCATTGCAACCCATAGCAAAGGATGTTTCTCTTTATTCCAAGCCAAGCCGGGATATAAATTCTACTGTTCGTGCCAGAGAAATTTGGCAGAGCTCATTTCTTGAGAGACACCTTGAAGGCACAGGCCAGGTCTTCTTTGCTGCAAGCCACACGCTCAAAGCCATGCTTCCCGAGGCTCTCTGGGGGTCTACACCGTGCTCAAAGACAGATAACATTTCCCTGAGGTAAATCATGATGCTCCCCTTTCCCAAATATTAAGCCTACACCTGTCAGAAATCGGACCCAGCTATGTACTACAAGCCAGAGAAACCAAGATAGCAATAGAGCAGATAAGCAGGGCCCTGGCCTCGGCCTGAAGGGTGCACCATCTTCAGTGAAGCCAAGGTTAGGCAGAGAAGCCGAGGTGCACTGGGTAATTCCTCCAGCTGTTCCTCCATACTGTGTGAATACAGCCAAAGACACCGGAAAAGGGAGGCAGCTGGCTCCCGCTCGATGCCCAAGAACTGTTTGGAACTTGTCTTCTCCCACACCTGTGCTTCCTCTGACAAGGACTCTGGTTTTCAGGAAGGAAGCTTTTGTGTGAAATGACACGCACCTTTCCAAGAAATAGAAATGGAATAAAGAAAAAGTGGAATAAAGGTAGAATGACAAATAGAGACACAGAAAAGAGTGACAGAGGCCGCTGTGCTGTGCTTCTGTTTGCTTCTGTTTCTCTCAGTGGTGGGTTCCCTCGCATTCCCCCTCGTATTTGGCTTGTGATCAACAATCTACTTATGCACAGCTTTATCGGAAAGAAAAATACCAACTGTGATTGTTTTTATTTGCAAGAAACTGAGTCATTTTAGTGCTGTGTTTTATCATGACTTTTACACTTTGTATTGTCTTAGATTTGATGCAACTCTTTTCCAACGAGTGTTGATGTAATATAGTTTCTGGTTTATTCAAGCAGTATCCTTGGAAGGACAGCATATTTCAGAGCCCTTTGTATTAGGGAGAATTTGAAGCCCCATGCTAGTCCCAGCATGAAGGAGGCACTTCATAAATACCAGTTGAATGTATGAATCAATAAAAAATATGCTAATTTAAAATAAAGTTGTTGCCATGTATAGTGGCACATACCTGTAATCCCAGCACTCTGGGAGGCTAAGACAACAGGATGGCAAGTTTGAGCCGAGCCTGGGCCACCTAGGGATTTACAAGACACTGTCTCAAAATAAAAAATAATAAAAGGGTTGGGGGCGTAGCTCAGTTTGAAGGCTCTGGGTTCAATTGCCAGTACCACAGAAAGAAAAGGAAAAGAAAAAGAAAAGAAAAGTTGTCCTGCACACCGAGATATATTTCTGGAAATGTATTTTCAGGAAATTGCTGCAACTACCTAGTGATCACGAACCCAGGAAAAATGCTAAAGAAAACAGCCTGTTAAAGTTAGAAAAGGATAGGAAAAATTCTTGCTCAGGCATTGTGAGGCACTAAAACTTCGGTTCTATTATAAGGTAGGGTCTTCACTTGGGAAAGTAGCATTTAAAATAACTCCATTCTGCAGGGGGCACATGATGCACCCAGGGGGGTCCACTCAAAGCCAGTTTCAGACATTTGTTCCCAGGCTTGTGGTGTCTCTCGGGCCAGGGGCAGCATTGCTGCGGACACTAGGAAAAGCCCTCTCCCCAGAGGCCACGGAGGAGAAGCGGCCCAAGTTCAGTGCCTTGTTATCTTCTACTGACATTGCTGGTGCTGCCCCAGGGCTGGGAGCAGAATGCACATCACAGGGCAGTGAGAAAGAGAACAACTTTCCTAGCACAGAAGCAATGAGATGAAAATGTGCCATAAACCAATGGAGTGTGTGTGTGTGTGTGTGTGTGTGTGTGTGTGTGTGTGTGTAGTGTGTGTGTGTGACACCCTTGTCCTCCTAGAGCAGACCTTTCAATCACACAAATAGCTCACTGGACACACGTCTTAGGTTCACCACCGCCGCCACAGGGCTTCACTGTCACCCACTCAGAGGGCATTCCTCCCAGACCCGGAGCCCAAAGGCTGATCCTAATTCAGAGGGACAATTTTAAAGCTAACAACACCAACAAAATCGAAGAATGAGCTTTACATATTTTATGAGTCTTTTAAAAAATCCCCTCAAGGTTGTCTTGATAGTGTCCTCTGAGGAATAGATGCATTTAAGTTGAAAAAATGTAGTTGATTTTTTAAAATAATAGCTTAGTAATGAATAAATATAACTGTTCATCTTTATTTAGAGTAACCTGTCTATCTGAACACTAATATCTGTGATCTTATTTTCCAAATTTAAAAAAGGGTCTATTTTTAACTCTTTAACATTTACAGGAGGGTGCCTTCCTATAGCAAGAACTATATTGCCAGAACTACCCAATAAAAAAAACAAGAAAACATGGCACTTCTTGCCAAGGTGACATTCAGAGTTGCTTCCCCCATCCCCCAAAGGAAACTGGCAACCTTCTGATATTCGGGGAAGATGGCGACCAGGTGAGCAGCAAGGGAGCGAACCTCCTTAATAAACACCACCAGCTCGAGACAGACTTGGCGAGCGTGAATGCCGGGACCTCGGCTGGGAAGTTTAAACTGGGCGTATTTCTCTGAGATGCCGGGGGAGATGTGGTAGGGCGGACCAGGCTGCCGGGGCGAGACGTGGGAAAGTCCCAGA
>PVLD010027513.1:0-20667 GCA_004027595.1 Dinomys branickii | reverse complement strand
TTTTTTTTTTTTTTTTTTTTTTTTTTTTTCTGTTGTTGAGAGGACCAACTGTCTGACTAAATTTGCATGTCTGTATATGGGTCCATACATCTACAATTCGAAGATATCAATGGATAAAACAACAACTACTGTTGAGACCATATCACCTTGTCTATAGATTAGTTGTGATTGTACTATTTTCTATGATAACGGGTGTCTGTCAATATGTTTTTGTACTTTTATGTTTCTAAAATAAAAAAAAAAATAAAAAAAAAGAATAATTCTGGCTATTGTCCTTGTTTATTTGTATCATTTTCAGGCCCAGACTATAGTTTATTCAAATATTTCTAGCTGTTTTCCTTGATTATATGTATTGCTTTCAGGTCTGGACTATAGTTTACATTTGTTTCTGTGAACTTAATTGTTTTCAAAGATTAATGTCTTGCCCATCTCACACTCTGTCCCACCAGCCTCAATACCCACACATTATATCCTGTTAAAGAACTCAACCTATGGATTTCAATTTACCTCAATCTACCTTTTAATGGTGTAATGGGAAGAGCACAGGATTAAAGGTCTATAGGCTTGGATTAAACATAGTAGTAAATCTACTGGTAAATGTTTATTAGTCACTTACCTCTCTACAACTCACCTACAATGCTTTCACACAGCTACTGTGATAGATAAGATAAAGTACATCTTAATGCTGTGAAAAGCATTATGCTAATTTAAGGCATTTAAAAATAAATATTAGCTGCTTGTGTTTCTTTTCACTGCTTTTGTTGATTTTGATTAAAATGATTTAGTAGACCAGCAGAGCAGCACAGTACCTACCCAACCATAAACACATGACAAGTATTAACTCCTCCCCTCCTTCCTTAATAAAAAATTAAAGTGTCAACTTTAATGTAGAATAAACAGAGACTAATAGAATAGATTGTGCAATTTCTCTTAGGCCATCCCCTGGACTACCTTTTTTTCTCTTCTAGCCAAGTAGGTGGATAAATATGGCACTTAGTAGCTAAACAGAGCAGTATATAACCTATTACAGCACCTTAGTGCAAATATCAAGGAAGTGTTTCTTTCAGCCCAATCCTACACTAATGTGCTTGGCTAGATGCAGTGTCACTAACATCCAGGAGGATTTTTTGTTCAGTGCATAAACTGCACAACCACTGGCACCCCTGTAACTGCCATAAAATTTGGAGATTGGAAGTTTCTTCCATGTGGCTATTGCTATAAGATTCAAGATGAAACTATCGGTCTAGCTACATATAGATTTTTCCAAGAACGTGTTACATCCATTGAATTGGAACCACAATATTCACATAGATTTGTCTTCCAAGAAAAAATCATTTATCCCACCATGGAACTGTATTTTGTAACATACTATTCTCTCCATTCTATACTATTGTAACAATTCCTTATAATTGAGACAGAATTAGCAGAGATTAACAAGTGTGCTTTTCATTTTATTCCTTTTCCAAAGAGCAAAAATATTTCATTAAAATAATACAAGAATCCAGGTGTGTAATCCCAGCACTCATGACGCTGAGGTAGGAGGATTACTGCAAGTTCAAAGTCAGCTAAGTTTGAGGCCAACCTGAACTACACAGCAAGACCTTGTCTCAAAAAAAAAAAAAAAGAAAGAAAAGAAAAATAAGAAATTGAAATGAAGGAATATTATTATACTGGAACTTCCAATTTACAAACTTCCCACTGAAAATATGAACTAATAGTCTGTTTGGTCTGCACTAGAGTTAGGAGTTTCCTACTCCTGATGTTTCTGAAAGAAAGAAGACATCCTAAGCCCTTTAATTACTTCCTCTTGTCCTTTCCCCATATGACCTAGAGTTTCTGAGAACCATGCAGAGACATTTACTAAGTGGCTATACCTCCTGTGGGAAAGGGGCAGCAGGAGGAGATAGCACTCCACCTCAAGGCTTACCCTTTCCAAACATCTGTTTTCAGGGATCCACCGCAATGCAAGCAAGAAGCATAGCTGAGCTAAAGAATCTGCAGGAGGCTAGACCCAACACACCCCTTTCTGAATATCAAAATCCACAGACACTCAAGTTCCTTACGTAAAATAGTGCATTAATAACATAATCTCACATATCCTCCCATATATGTTAAACCATCTTATATCTAATACCATATAAATGCTATGCAAATAGTTATTAGTTTGTATAGTTTGAGGGATAATGAAAAGGAAAAAGGTCTACACAACATTTAGTACAGATGTACTTTTTTCCCTAAAGTTGAGTCTACAGATGTAGCACCCACAGATGTGAAGACTGTTTGTACAGGTCAAGCAGAGGATACATGAACTCTTTTTTCTGATGTATGCTGGGTGGAGGCATACTGGTGTGCAGAGATTCACAAGCAGCTAGTCTTCCTTCTGACCATGCACTGGGGGCACGGAGAGAACAGTGCCGCTGTGTAAGGTTTCAGTGATTCCTTCTTCCTATGGTCCAAAAAATAGCATCAGAAGCACAGATGAGCCCCCAGCCTGCGCACAGAGATACTGCACCCAGGTAGTCAGGGAGACAGCTGACAGTTCAGTTCCCTCCAGGAAGTCTTCCCACTGCATGCTGGGAACTTAACCACCATTGGAAGCATTGTATCTATGAAAAACTGCTTATATATTTCAAAACTAATTTGCAAGTAGATTTTGGAGCATTGCACATACGTAAGTCAGATTTTCTTTTAAAAATCATTTCCAGTTAGGGTGAAACAAAACTAAATGCTTGGATATAATTACGAAGTTTCTTGGTGTCAGAATTGATTTTTGGATATAAGTTTAACTGGAAAGGCTCGCTTTTGGCTCTCAGCACTTTCCTTCTAAATATTCATGGTTAATACTTCATAAGATATTTTAGTGCCTTATGTTCTTTGATGTATGTGAAATTTTCACAAGAACTAAGAGGCCATTGTTTTTCCCACTTAGTGAGGAAACTGAAGCCCCACAAGTTTGGCTTATTCAATGTCATATAGGCCTTACGTGAATAGAACAGGATGTGAGCCCCAGCCTGGTGACAAATCCCACACAGGCTTTTCCCACTGCACTGCACAAGGTTGAGATGATGAGAGTGTGGGAGAAATCAAACAGCAGTGTTTGACTAAAGGGAAGTCCTTTATCACTTTTTCCAACCAGAAAACTGTTAGCAGTTTGCTTCATTAACTAGCTGGAAGGCTTCCCCTTTCCTTAGGATCAACACTTGGCTCCCTCTGATTCCACACCCTTAACAGTTGGCAGCTTGCCTTTGATGCAGAGCTTGGGCATTTTCTGAAAGCAGAAGTCTATTTTCAATAATGAACTATTCAAAACAGGATTTAAACCAACAACTTAGGGTTTTAGAATAGTTGTAAAGCTCTTGACTTCCCTTTGGGCATCCTTCTCTAGCTGTAAATAGGGAAAGAAAATAAAAACATTTGCCTCCAGCAAATGTACAAAGGTCACTCACAAGACATAGATCCCAGTGTGAAAACCAGTTAAAACAGAACAGACTAGAGTAACTGATCTGTGGAAACACTGAATCTTAATAGCCTGGAGTCTGAAATGAATATTGGTCCTAAATCTAGTGTTTGTTTCATTAATAATTAATCATGCTATTAAATATATTCAGGAACAGAATGTATATGAAATTATCTCATGCCATTATCTAACAGATGTAGCCTTCATCAGGCTTTTTAAAAATTATATTAATTTTTCTCCAAATAAAACCCTTGTTTTTCAGTCTTCTTATGTATGAAATTTGCAGGTTAGACATTCAAAATCCTTCTCTGTATTACAAGTTTGACAATTTATGTACTCTCCTTATATCCATTGCCCATTGTTTAGAATGTAGCAGACACTAGATAAAAAATTGTTGATTGAGTGTTGTTGATAATATCCTGTGTATAAGTCAGTATTCATCCTACTATCCATTCATTCTATGGGAGATAACAGCATCAGAGAGAACAATGAGAATGTCGTGTCACAGAAGCCTTGACAGGGAGTAGTGACAACAGCAGTGAGTGAGAGAGACACTGCAAACGCAGAATTGACCTGAGAATTGAATGCAGAGCGCGAAGAAAAGGGAGATAGTTAAGATAATCAATCATTTTGATGCTGGGTGACTACGGCAGGGAAGACAATGTGATACTCCCAGAAAAGTTGGGGAACACAAAATGAGAAGCAAATTTGTGATGGGAACATTATTATTTTTCAACCACCCTTAACTTCGAGGAACCAGCGGGGCATCCAGGTGAAGAGTCGCGCAGGCTCCTGGGAGAGTGGAACTTGGGAAAGAAGTCAGCGGAGGCAAAAGTTTGGGCGTTTCTTCTCTAATTTCGGAAATTCTAAAACTGTACAAGGCGACCACGTGAAGGAGCATGGACATCAGGAAGGTAGGGATGTTAGTGCTGAAGGAGCAGGAGGACAGGGGCAGAGGAGCGAGAGGCTGGAGAAGCAGTAGCAGGGCCCAGAGGAGAGACAGCCATACCCACTCGCTGCTAGTCAGCCACGGCTGTCAGGGAACTGAGTGAGGAAAAGCCGCTAGGAGAGAAGTCCCGGTGACCTCGCGCAGAGCAGTCTCAGGAGGCAACAAAAACCGAAATAGAAAGAAGGGAATCAAATGTGAAGGGAATGTGGAGACTCTGCTCCTACTTGGTCACATCCCTCGTCCTAAAGGTTGGCTATCTTCTCCTTTTTAACCTTTTCTCTCAGGTGTCCTGTTACAATCCTTTAAAACTGCCCCTTTCCCATCTGGTTTCCAGGTGGGTAATCACTGTGTTACCCGTGCATTTTCTAGAACTCTAAAGTTACCTTCTTCCTCCTCAGGCTCACCCAAGACACTGCTCTGAGCATTGTCTCCTTAAATCCTGCCGCTCCCTATGGATTTTCTCTGGCTCTAACGTCTGCCCGCCTCTCTGGGGATGGACTTTGCTTGTAACTTTACCCTTCATTAGATCTGGCCTTGGTTTGAATATGAAATCTTATTCTCGAGCCTTCATAGTTTAGCCTAAAAGCTCTAGAAAGTGCTAAAATTAATTGTTGACCTTTCTCATCATTGCATCTGCTCTTCAGACGTCACAGAACCAATGAATATTTATCAAGAATAAACTTTCAGTAAATACGACTTCACAGATGCATCAGTGGCACGCTTTCTGACATTCTGCATTTTCTGAATGATCTGATTTTAAATTTTAAAACATTACTTGTTGGCAAGTCCTGCCACATAGTAGCATGATTTAGTTTTTACCCATCCTTTAATTAAAACATAAACCAGTAGATGTGCCACTTGAGCAAATAGAAGCATATCAGCCTGTCAGTACTGAACTTTGTGGCACTGCTTTCCTTTTTAAAAAACACGTGAATTGTGTATTATAGGACCAGAATGACTGGACTCAAATTTCTATAACTGAAGCAGTCAGTGCTTTAGATTGCCTCTTATTTAAAAAAAAAGTTTAATTTTGTTTTTTAATAGTAACTTAGTTTACTATTTTTTCATTTGTAACCACTCACTAGTTTTCTTCAATTTTTGGTAGTTTTAAGCCAAGACACAGAAAGTGATGCTTAGACACAGACAACTTTTAGATATTAAAAGAACAACATAGTGAATGTACTATTCTTATCTTATGATAGTAAGTACAAACAACGACTAGATGCTTCCTATTATGTAAATTCAGAAATCTTTTATGAATTTTCTCCCCGAGAACAATTTCACAACAGCACTCTCTTCTGTATTAACACTTAACAGTTTGGAATGTTAATTTTTCACGTTGGTAGAGTTACAAATCTACTTCTGCATCCTTGGAACCAGGAAAATGTCTTTTAAAAACTCAGCTGCTGATTTTATTCCAGTTTAATTATGGCAGTCAGATGTTCTGAAGAGTAACTTGCAGGCACGTTTATTATTGGTTCTTAGTTTACTTCTAGCATAAAATAATGAATTTGAAATAAACATGGCTCAAGCATGTTAGAAGACAAACCTCAATTATTACCCGGCTTTAAGCTATCATATATTCACTGGGAAAAAAAAAAACCTCGGGAAGAAGCTTGCCAATGAGCCAGATGTCACCATCAGTAGACAATTATGTTCCACAGTTTGGCACCTGGGTCCCACAGTCATCATCCAAGGACAAGGAAAAATAACAAGTAGAACGTTCTGGCGGACTGCAGACTTCAGGGTTCCAAATGCCTCATCGGGAAAATGGCGGGCGGGGCACTGCATTCTCTGTGCTCAGTGAGGAGACCCTGGAGCCACAAGGAGTCCTGTTCTACTTGTTAAGGGTGCCGTGGTCCGACAGACACACTAGAGAGTCCAAATATGCCTCCGTGGCACACAGGGGCTGACGTGAGGCGCTGCTGCGGCTGTGTTTTGTGCGCCAAAGATTTACCACCTCATAGAGAACTTTGCTTTTGAGATGGATTGCTAACAGAACCTCAAATGCTTCCTTTGGCAAAGTTTGAGGGCTAAAAAGGAATGAGTTATAGTTCGAGCTGGTTTTTGTGAAGTCCTGCACAGACTGTATAGGACTGCTTTGCATAAAATACCTTTTCAAAACTTGTCTCATCCCATAACTTATCTGTGATTAAGAAACTAGAGATTCACAAGAATCTCATCAAGGCCTTCTTTTACTCAGCCAAGAAAAAGAAAATAGAATTACTTTTTAAAAAATGGTTTTGAGTCATGTACAAGTTCCCTATGGTGAATGTGATCATTATACATTTCTACATTGTACCAATAAATTTAATTTAAAAATAAAAATGTTTTTTAAATTTAGAACAGACAGTTTAAAACCCTATCATATTTCCAAAGTGAATATGTAGCCAACCTAGTATATCATTTTTTTACTTTTGCTAAAATTAAGCTAAAAATAAAGAATAAGTAAAAGTTGGAATAATTTTCTTAAAATTTTATGAAAACTTTCTTGATATATATACTGACATATAAGGAGTGACTGAAAATATGGCCAATGTTTAAATTGAATTAGAATTTATTACAATAAAGATAAATTGCCAAGAATGATGGGATGAGTGTGTTTAAACTGACAGAGAGCATTCTGTGTATTTTGAGAGCGATTAATCTTTTCTGATCATACCTTGTTATCAGTCATTTGTGGCAATTTCTGTCAAATAAAAATATTATGCTATGTTCTCATCCTTCTTATTTACCAGGTCTGGCACAAGATGATTTCTGGCTCTTCCCCAAAGGTAAAATGACCATGAGAAATAAATGTCTTGATTTGGTTCAGGATATTGAGATTTTCATGACATCAGAACTAAAGACAATCACAGATGAGGACTTCCAGAATTGCTTCAGACAGCAGCCGGAGCAATGGTACATGTGTGTTCAAAGTGAAGGAGGAATATATCGGAGGAGGAGGAGGAGTAATTAATTAAATGTGTCTTTTACTATAATTAAATTTCTTTAAATTTAAAAATTCACTGTATTTTTTAGTCATACTTCCTGTAATCTGCCACTAATGTATACATCAGGAAAAGAAAAACTTGTATAAATATTTTAGTATTAAATGTATTGAGACATCATGAGATTAATACAAGTTACCTTTGGCCTCTATAATTACAAGAGGTGTTCAGAGTATTGGGCTTTGGCTTTCAGACATTTATTAGTACAGCAAACTGCTGAAGTGTGTACACATTGTTTGATGGTCTTCTCTCTCTCTCTCTCTCACTCTCTGTCTCGCTCTCTCTCTCCTATATATGTGTGTATGCAATAAACAGATATGTGTTTAAATGATAAACAATAAATACGTGTTAAGCAATAAACAAATAAGTATGCAATAAATATGTGCATAAATATATATTCATATTTGCTTATTGGAAATTGCCCATATTCAGGTGAAAATAAAGGGTCAAATATTAAATTTATTGGGTAAATATGTAACTACCCAGGATGAACAGAATCTAGTTAAGCAGAAAGTAACCTTTCCATCTGCTCCTGCCTTTCTATGTTACCAAATCCTGGATGAAAAGGAAGAAATTGTAATTTCAATTGGAATTTAAAGAACTGTAATTAAAAAAAAAATTATCATTGTAACTCAAAGGAAATTGAAATTGTGTTTTATTGTTTAGGAAGTTGTTATCACATATTTCCATGATCAAAAGAGAATTTTATAAAATTTATACAATTTTTTGTTAGTTTTAAATATCTGGGGTTTTTTTTGACAGAGCTAACTTCCTTCTTTAAATTAATTTATGAATCTACAAATCATCCTTTTTGACAAAGTTTACATATTTCTTAAACTCATCTAAATTTGGGGCAAAAGGCAAGATTTTCATACTAGTTATACCTACAGCATGATGCAGTTAATTATTATATATTAAATAATGTTACACATATATTACATATTATTTAATATAATCCTATATTAATATATGTCTAAAGCTTGTGATTTCATAGATAGATTTCAGGTTTTCAGTGTTTATTATGATTAATTCCAGCATAATAGTTCTTTCCTAGAAATGCCATACTTTTAATGCAGCGGTTTCAAATGTTTGCTTTGTGGCACATTTTATGAAGTATAACAAACAAAATAATGGGATGCATGTTCCACTATTAGCACCACCTCCTTCTTACTTTGCCTTTGATCTTTTCTACCAGGAGGATTTCTTCAAGAACATTAATAAAAAGGCCACCAGAAGGCCAAATACAGTAGTGCGTGAGTGATAGCCCAGCTACTCAGGCAGCTGAGGCAGGAGGAGCATAAGGTCAGAGCCAGCCTGAGCAACTTAGCGAGACCTTGTCTCAATAAAACAGGAAGAGCTGAGAATGTACCTTAGTGGTACAGTGCTTGCTTAGCATGGGAAAGGCCCTGGGTTCAAAACCCAGTATTAACAAAAAAGAAAGAAAGAAAAAAAAAAAGAAAGAAAGAAAGAGCATCGATACACATGAATGATATCATAACCAAATTCCTACTTTGCTTCTCCTGTAAATAAACATAATTCCCTGATGGTTATGAACATTAATGCTGGCTGGGGATATAGCTCAGTGGAATAAGTGCTTGCCTAGCAAGCGCAGGGTCCTGAGTTCGATCCCCAGTACTGCAAAAAAAAAAAATTATTGAACATTAATGCTACTGGCCAGTGTGTGCCTCTTTATAAATTGGGAAATTGTTTTCTCAGTGATAGGAAACAAGCTGAGCATTACAAGTCTCCAGTTATATCAAATAATTTGCACAATCTGTTCTACAGCCTCTTTGCGCATCTGAGTTTCTTCAATTTACATAGATAATAGATAATCCTTCTCATAACTCAGACTGCAAAAATGAACTACCTTCTCAGGTCCATAGAGAGCTTTGGTCCCTCCTCAAACCTGTGTAAACTGAGAAGGCATTGACAGAAACTACGAAGCGGTCCCTTGCTCTGGTCTCCTACCCTTCCACCCTTCCCATGACACCCTCTGTCCTGTTTTCAAAGTGGCAGGGAAAATGACTACATTCGTCACTGGCTCCAGCTGAATGACTCCTGCAGTGGATGGGAAAATAAAGAAGGACCAACTGATTTCTGTCTTCCTCAGCTCTACTGCAAACTCTGGTACTCTTTCAAGGTCAAGGAGAGAACTCAAGTGGCAGAGAATTTCTGCAAAACACTTCAAAGCCTGTTGAAAATGAAAAGGACACACTTTCATAACAGTGCATTTGGTGCTGTGAACACCTCTGCAAAGTTTCTTGACAGAAATTATGACTTTGATTGCTGTATCTCTGATTAGTAGTCAAGAAATGATAGGGAAGGGTGAAATAAAAAAGAAAAAATAGTCATTGCTGTCAGTTTTTTTTTGGAAATTAGTATATATAATATTTGATCTTAAGCAGTATCAATTTTTAGCTTGATGATCCCTCATGAGTTTCTTATATAATTTATAATCCAAAATGCTCTTCAGAGTTCTCCTTCTGCATGGTCCCAGCATTTTTCCAGAAAGGAAGGATGAATGAAAGACTGGAGAAGACTGCAAAGTAATACAAACCAAAAGACCTGGTTTGTCTTCCATCATTTGGCTGTCTGAGTGGCAGTGGAAAAGTCACACTGGTCTCCCAGTAAAATAAGCAGCTCATTAAACTCATTTATTTAAAAAAGTTAAAACATTCATCAGGCGCTCACTAGATTGAGACACTGTGATAGGCACTGAATAAAAAGCCAAGTACATGTTTTCCTTTTCTCAAAGAGCAGGCGGTCACACAGAAGGTGACAAAAATATAAGCAAACATAGGAAAGGGCAGATGCTGTCATTGAAAAGTCTGTGAGGGTCAGGAAAGCCTAAGGGGCACATCAGTTGGAGTGAGCATAATTTTTAGGGTTGGTGAGTCAAAGTCAAAGCTTCAGTCAAATAAGATTTTTCAGGAGGATTACTGTAGAATAGTTAGTAGGGAGATGCCAAAGGACTTTGCAGGCATACGAAGCAGCCAGAGAGGAAACAGAGGTATAAAACATCTGGCCTGATGGGAAAACTATAGGGGTTCAATGTGGATAAAGTTAGAAGCCAGATGGTGGAGTGTAGTAAGGAGCTTGGCATGGGCTATTTTCTCTAGTTATAACCGTTAGTCTATGACTATTACCTTTCAACATGGTCCAGCATCACAAATTAACATTTGGTATAATCACTCCAGCAAAAAAAATCATGAAGGAGACTTAGAGGGAGAATTAAAAAGGGTATGGTATTGTTTCATTCACAAATCCTACTGAGAAAAACTGCTGCTGAAAGCAAATGAGAAATAGCATCTTCTGTAGAATATCACCCTTCACTGTCTCCATGAGTGGGCCAAGCTGAGACACTTAACCCAGTAACAGTTAATCTTGGATCTGAGTGAACATATTTAAAGATAATCTATATTTAGAGTCCACTTTGGCAAAACTCAGAAAACACTATTATAAAGAATCAGTGAAGACATAGAGAAAGGGGAACCCTCAAGCACCACAGGTAGGAATGTAAACTGGTAAGCCATTCTGGGAAGCAACTCAGCACTATTCAGTAAAATTATTTATGCATATAGACAGCAATCTCGTCTGCATGTATGGAATGCAGAAGGTGAATGTCACTGATCCATAATGAACAAGGTTATCTGTTGGAACATTATTTTAGAAACAGAAAGCTGGAAGCAAACCAGATGTCTCTCATGGTAAGAATGGATAAGGGAAACGTGAAACACACACTGAAAGAGCCTGCAGCAGGCAGAACCAGAGGTATGGAGAGAAACATGAGTTCTCAACTCGATGTTGGGAGAAAAAATAGAACTATAACAGCATTTATAGAGATCCTCAATAGAGGCCTCCAAAAAAACTGTGTGTTTTTAAGGCTCATACAGTCCAGTACTTTTCACATACTGAAGTCAATGTTTTAATGGAAACAGAGGGGTGAAAAAATGAGAATGAAATAAGAAAAGATTTAAACAATAATTTGTTTAAACAAATACAAAAACAACTTATGTTGAGTACAATTAACTCAACTCTGTGCATTTAACATAAAGAAAAATACATGAGTTTAAATAGTTATATTCTTTCTGGATAAAAAGGTAAAAATCTTGCGTGTCTAAGTTAGGAGTATATATATCTAAGTCACATTTATGATGGGACATTAGGATGAAGATCTGAAAATTTGCACACTCTTGCTTCTGTCCTGCAGAACCATTTTAAAAACAGAATGAACTTCCAACTCCAATGCTCGAGCTCCGGTCTTACTGTGGTTTCTGTTCCTGAAGTATTAGTTCTGTTCTTGCTCTGGAAAGAGCAAAAATAAAATGAAAACATACAGGAACATAGCCACAACCTGAGACAGCTGTCAGGACATTGCTGTAACTATTTCAGAGAGAAATGAGGAAAAGGGTCAGTACTGAGATGCAGACTGAGATGAGCGATCAACAGATGCGGGAAGAGCATTGCAGCCCTGCGGGAATGGGTGAAATCATGGTTATCAAGGTAGTGAAAATAGGACAGTAGGCTTTTAAGGAGTATGTTGTGGGAGAAAAATCAACGAAAAGGATCAAAAGGGAACAGCTAGAGAGGGAAGAGAGACCAGAGGGAATGCCATTATGAAAACAAAGAAGAGAAAAGAAGTGACAAATTTAATTATTTGCTGCTAAGCCTTTGCATAAGTTGAGAAGTGGAAAGGTTCCATTAAGCGTCCGGTTGTGAGGTCATAGTGATCTTCCTGAGCAGTTCTTGTGATGTCGTAGTAGGAGGAATTAGTCCAGGTGGTCAAATTAGATGAGGTGCCCCTTCCACCCACGCCTTGACTGAGGCAGGCTTACACTGTTCCAACGAGCAATGTCCAGCCTTCCGGCTTTCTTGTGACCATACAAGGAGGGAAATATCTCAGAGTAAATAAAACTTGATGAGATTAAATTAAATAAATTTGTGAAACATAGTTAGAAATGAGGTCAGAATTATTTTAAGTATGACAGGATGAAGCATGGGGAGACATAAATGTAGACTGTCTTTCATGAGAGTTGGCTAGGAAAGTTACACTTCACCTCTTAAATCTCTTCTGTTTCTAATAGCCAATAGCTCATAAAGTATAGCACGTCCATGTGAGAATGGCCTTAAACATCTTAAAGAATTAAAACAATAATTTACTTTTTATGGCAGGATGCTTACTGTAAAACTTCTGCGTGCTCATTGTACATTTAAGCAACACAGAAATACAAAAAACAAAAATGTAGCCCTCACTTTCACATCTTGTTCACTCTGATCTCAGTCCCCAGAAAGATCATAATTTCTGGGCACATACAAACATATATATGTGCCATGTACTTTTTATGAACTGAAATCACACTGTTTAAAAAATATATAATGCATAAACATAAGTAATGTTAATAATATTAAATAATCATTCTGATGGGGCACGACTGACTGGGATGGATGCAGTGAACACTGTGGCTGCCTGGTGTATAATATTTCCTTTAACTACAGCAGAAGTGCCAGACCCTACAGGTGCCCCCGTGGCGGCATGTCCACTGGAACCATCCTGTTGTGTGACTTGTACATGTTCCTGGATGCACTGCCTCCAACCTTCGCTGTATATATGGTTCCCTAGGGCTTTGTATGAGCCTCATGTCCTGCTTGACAAAATTTCTTTTGTACATAAATTATCCAAGACAGTTTGGTTTCTTGCAAGTAAGACTAGAAGTCTATTAAAAGAATGAAAAGTCAGGTCCTCATCCAATTTAACCCAAAATTTGAAGACCAGCAAACTTTCATAATTTCATTTCCATAAAGAAGTAACAAAATACCTGAGTTTGGCATTTTTGTCTCTCATCTTGACATAAAGGATCGACATGGTAGCTGCTGATTGCCAGACCCTAAATAGAAAATGATCGAAGAGCAGGACTGTTGGAAACGAAACCATGGCTTTCTTCTAGCTTTAAATTTTTCTTTAAATACTTATTCCCTTATTTTAGGGTTTTCTTTTATAATTTAAGAAGGAAAAGCAATCGTGAGGAAAACGAAGCAAGATCTTCATTTGCATATGCTGGCTCTGGAGGAAAAATGTACTCTTTTAAATTTTTTTCTTGATTGCATCAGCAAAAAGCATGCAGAATACAGTGTATTCAAATTAGTGCTTCAGGTCCTGATTATTTCTGAAGTCTCCATGAAATGTTTGAAGAAGGAAAATTTCCAAATTGGTTCAGTATATAAACTGTGCATATGATAATGTTGAGAAAACAAACTTTTTAATTTTCTACTGTAACATAATACACTGAGAATTGTTACATATATGGAGAAAGGGGAAGGTAACACTCAGAATGTGGAAATATTTTTCATATGTTTATTATCTTTGGTTTGATATATGCTTAACTATAGTGCATTCTAGGAGCAGCTAATTTCCATATAAAGTATAGCTACTTTCAATTTCGCTATGTCTTCTCTGCAGTGGAAGCTATGATTTGTGTGCCCTAGGCTAGATCAGAGTAATGCATAATTTTCTTTAAGTTCCTTTCTGTCATGTACAATCAGTGAGTGCCAGCACCGATTATAGCATGGATGTTTAGAAAGGCATTACTCAAAGGGGAAAAATATAAAATAAATCGCATCAAGAAAGGTTAGCAAATCAAAGATCAGAAGGAACGTGATGGAGATCCTCTTGAATTATATGCATTTGAACATGAAGGTACGTGTACCTTGGTCTGTTCAGGCAATTATAACAGCTTTTTCAAGGCTATTAGCTGACAGGAAGTTCTGCAGCATGGTATCAAAGCACCTGCCATCATTTGGCCCTTGTGTAAGGGTTACTGCACATCGGTAATGATCCTCTTTGTAGAACCGAAGGTGGTATGTACACGGTCCAGCTGGATTCACATGAGATTTGACTTATGCAGTAGCAGAGGGCCACACTTCCCAAAACGTATTTCCTAAATGACACTGTCTGATGAGATTTGCTTCTTCAATTCCCTTTGAAAATGTGTCCTTTTGAAGTAGACTGAGGATTCCTATTGCTTGGAGGAAGTACCAAATAATCACACAATATCAGCCTGTACTGTAACCTAATTACTTTATCTGATTGCCATTCAATGGAAAGAACAGTAAAATAGGAATTGGGAAACCTGAGTCAAGCCCCTGACCTGTAGCTATGTACCTCTGAAGGGATCACTTCTCTGTTTGATAACATGAAAAATATTGGAATCTGATTTTCTTTCTAAAAACGTTTACTGGGATACATACATAGATGATAGATAGAGCAAAACAGGCAAGGATTTGTTTTGGAAACGCTTCTGATCTAAAGCACTTGCATATCAAAGCAAATTTCCCCATAAGAAGTAATGGAAAATCAGGTGAGTCGTCCCACAACCTAAAAATATTAATATACAAATGATTACACTACTGTAATGTAATACCAAATCATAAAGAAAATACAAAATATGAAGAACAATAAACAAATTAACCTGCACCTACCTTTGAAAACTTTCACGGCTGGTATGAGGGAGATAGGAGAGAGGAGGGTGATGTGTGGGATGAGTTTTGCTATCACTAATGGAATCACTGTCTGTTGGCTCAGTGGAATCTTCTTCTGTTCATGCAACTTGAGCAAGGAACCTATCCAATCACACTTGCTTTTGCCTTCTTTTGAGAATTTTTCTGAAATGTGACATTCCATTGTCAATATGATTCATTACTCATATCGCTACAGCCTTATTCAGGTGTTTTTCTACAAAATTTTGCACCATTTCCCACATTTTACACATCATTACATGTCGTAATTTCATTTGAAGCGAGGGATTCCTCTGTCTTTTTCTTCTCCTCCTCTGCAGAGATCTCCTCCATACGTGATCATGTGACATTTGGCATCATGTATTACACATGTTGCAAGACATTGCTATTTATCAGTTAAAATGTATTAGAAATGTTTGCTTGTCTTGCAGAGCAAGTTACTTATAATCTAAGGTATACATGTACATTTGCATAATCCCAACATGATTGTTACATATTCTACAAGATATCCATTGTTGGACACTTCTTCTTGAGACAAGGTGTTACTCTGCAATTCACATGCCCTTGAACTCACTATGTAGCCCAAGCTGGTCTCAAACTCAAAGTGATCTTCCTGCCTCAGTCTCCTGAGTGCTGGGATTACACCATGCCTGGCAAGATGTTCATTGTTAACTCTTTGGAATTTCTTCTTGCATACTTTCTTTTCCATGCCCATACAGTATATCTCCTCCCCTCCATAACTTGTTTTTTAAAATTTAATCTATAATAGAGTCAATGATCATTGATTATAGAGACCAGTTAAGACCACATGACCAGTTATAGTAAAATGGATTATAATTGTTGTAGATATTTCTTTCCTAGTTTGTTAATATGCTTCTGCAGAGACACACACATATTAAGTCTTTTGGTTTTCTTACTTTGCAATATAACATTGATTGACTTGCAATCAGTACTTACATGTTGGTAAATCCAAATTATAATATTTAAGTTATGGAATGTCAGGAGAAGAGTAAGCATCACCCAGAGGAAAATGTTGCTTTGTATTCTGGGAGGAAATTAGTGCATTTCCATTTGTATGCATTTCCATTTGTAGCTGTATAATGTTAGGTGTATTTATGAACTTGCTATTTAAATATTAAATATAGCTTTAAATAGCTTAAGGAGATGCCTGGTTTTCAAGCTGAGAAGGGGTGGGATGTAATCATTAATTGTGATATATCAACTTGACTTGAATCAACTTTCCTAGCAGATTAGGAAGTTCTTGGCGAGTTTGTGGATGATTGACATGTAGTCCCACAAACTGAGATGGGAACACTACCTTCCCAGATGTGGGTGGCACCAACCAACATGCACATACCCTGTATGGAATTCAAAGGGAAGGAAGAAGAAAGTGTTTCTTTTTTGGAGGAGTTCTGGTCTTCACCGCTGGCTCTGGACATTGGCCTCCAGTTTCTTCTGCCTTGCATTGCAGACTTCGGCCTTCCAACACAGACTGTTAGACCTTCAGATGGACTCAGAACTTTTGACTGCTACTAAATTCTCTGGCTCTCCAATATGCAGACAGCCTGTTGTAGTCAGGGTTCACAAGGAAAACAATACAGGAAACATAATTTATAGGATTATTTTATAACAGTCACCCAAAGAGTTATCTACAAAGAGAGTACAGGAAATTTGTACACACACTAAAAACCAAAGAATCCAGCTGAGGGCCTGGAACCTTTGACAATGTCCCACGTGAGTCCAGCAGAAGACCTAGAGCAAGTCTGTTTCATGAATTTGCACTGGGAAGGCCCAAGGATCAGTTGGGAAGCTAGAGTTTGTGCCAGCTGGGTGAAGGATCCATGCCAGCAGTCTGAGGGATCTGCACTGGGGCAGGAAAGTGATGCTCTAAGTAAGAACCAGAGCTTCCCCAAAAAGTACCACAGCCATCCTCAGCAACTACGAGGTCCCAGGCTCTGCCAATGATGAGAACAGCTGAGTGCATATCAGGAAAACCAGGGCAACAAGCTTCTCCAGGAGATTGAACAGTGCGCCATCTTCCCCTCTGGAGCCGGGAAGCCATACTCAAAGTAAGGACCAGAGCTCCCACAAAGTGAACCGTAGCCGTCCTCAGCGACAGCGAGGTCCTGAGCTCCTTTGATGATGAGAACAGCTGAGTTTGTATCAGGAAAAGTAGCACAACAGGCTCCTTCAGGAGAACCAACAGCCCCCAGAAGAATCATCAGCAACCTGACAACACCCCTTTATCTCCAGTTCTCCTTTTTATGCTGCTGGCAGCAGTCTTCAGGTGGACCTTCCACATCCAGCACCACACTGATTCAGTTCAGCTGGGTGATACAAGTTGCCCACCAGTTATCAATCCACCACATAGCCGTTTTGAATTCTTCCATCCAAATGGACCTTGTATTTCTGCCACTTCTGATCCTGTAAACCTACCTAGAAAATCCCTTTATACGATCATGCATATATTTTATATGTCTTCCTCTAGAGACCCTAACACATAATATGACTCTCTGCCTATTACAAGGAATACTGCAGGCTTACATTCCTATACATGTATGTCTCACACACATTAGCAACTTGAACTTCAGGATGAATTTCAGAAAGTGAGGTGGGAAAGCTAGGTACAGATACTTTACAACATATAGCTATTATCTGCCTTGGCCCACTTCGCAAAGAGCTTGTGACAGGCCTTATATGGTTGTACTCTCTGAGGGAGTAGCAGTAGCTGGGGTGAGGGTGAGCCAGTTCTAAGATGCCTCATTGAGATGGTCGCATTTCCTCAGGGGGCTGGTTGCTTAATCTCATAAGGATTTCTGACAAACCAAAGGAAATATGTTTCAGCATGTCTGAGAAGTCACAAGAAATGTATTTTCGGACCACCCATTGTAAAGAGAAGAGGAGAGTGGAGAGGGAGAAGCATTTGCCCATCTGTTCTGTGTTCCACTCACCAAAAATTGGCTCCATGGGATAGTCATTCTCTGGAAGTCTGGTTTGCACATGGTCAGTCTTTGAGCACATTCCCGAGGAGTCCTATCTGTGGGTCACCCAACAAGCTCTGGCCTGGGGCAGGAGATAAATCAACTTGCTCTCATGCTGAGCCCACACTGAGCCACCATCGTTATGACTAGGAAAAGATGCAGGTGAGGTCAAGGAGATCTGAGGTGAAGATTAAAAGTTTCAGAAATGCTAATGAGCCATCACACAAAACTCCAGTGATTCACATTCCCAGCAATCCTGCAAGTGTCTGCTTCCTTCCTTCAACAGCACAGGATCTTGTCAGCAAATGTTGCCAATTCAGTGGCTAAACATTGGCATTATATCCCTTTATTTTACATTTCTGAATACAGTCTATGAGGTTGAATATAGTTGCAGACATTTGTTAGCCTTTATATTTTGTATTCTGTGGACTATCTACTAAATTCTTTGCTTTTTTTCCGTTAAGTTGTTCTTCAAGGCCCCATCTTCTAATGTGAGAAAATTATTTTGTGAAGCTCATGTTTATACATTAGTATAAGTACTCCCCTTTGTAAGTATTTTATGTAATGTAAAATTCAAATATACTGCTTTCCAATTGTTTGATTTCTAGTATTTAGTGGGAACTAATCAAAGTAATTAATCATATATATATAATCTTTCTATTAGTAAAGTTACTATTATGTTGGGTTTTAATATTACAGTCTGGACACATTGTATTTTGCAGGTAATAACATGTATGGTTTTACTGAGGATTAATGCACTTATTTACAAACGCTTGCCAGAACAAAGTCGTGGTTTGAAGCTTTTCTTTTCATTCTTTGTTCCTTGGGATAATGAGTGTGTACACTTTTTTCCTAGCAGAGAACTCTATTATTCTGTCATGGTTCACTCTGCTCTTATTTGCTATTTATCAAATAGCTTCTGAAAGAATACAAAGACTTTTCTATAATCTCTTCATGATGTCACTACAGATCTAACAGTACAACTGCCATATATAGTCTTGTCATTCAGTTATTGATCAATCAAGGTCTGCTTGGTTTTACCCTTTGTTTAACAAACCTAAAGTTTGGTTCCCTTTTCTTTTTATGACACTTTTATTTTAAAAGTAAAAGAACAAAAACATATTAACAAACAGACACAAAGTAGCACAAGAATAGTACAATCAAAACTGAATTACAGACAAGTTGACAGGGAATTAACAGTGGTTGTATTACATATGGATAACTTTGAAGTGTATACTCAGGAAAACAAATATAGACATGTAAAATTGATCAAACAAATAATCATTAACTATTCCTTACAATAAAGTGACCTAAGTCAGTAGTACAACTATGTTAACTATGCTACATATACACACATACATACATACATACATACATACGTAATTATCCCTTTCTTCCTTCCTTTTCTTTTTTTATATAATTTTTAAAAAATTTTTTAGGTGTAAAAGAAAAAGAACATCAACAAAAAAGAGGAAAGCATTAACAAAGAGACACAAAGTAGCACAATAACAGTATAATCAAAATTGAATTATAGACAAAGCAACAGGAAACCAACAGTAGTCGTTGCATTGCTATTTGATAACTTCAAAGTGTGTGATCAGGAAAACACATACAGACATACAAGATTGATCAAACAACCAGTCATCAACTATTCCTTACCATAAAGTGACATAAGACAATAGTGGAACCATGTTAGCCATCCTGCACATATGTACATACATACATACATACATACATACATACATATTTGCCTTTTTCTTCCTTTTCTCCTTTTCCTCATCCCCTCTGTTCTTTACTTTTGAACAGATTTCCTTCACGCCTCTTAGTTTATATTCCCACCCTCAGGTTCTTACACCAGTGACACAATACGTTGCCTGCACATGTACCTCTGATTTATTTCACTTATGAGTATGGTGTCTAATTGTGACCATTTGCCTACAAAGGCCCCAAATCTGTCCCTCTTTATAGCTGAGTAATATTCCATTATATAAAAATGCCACAGTTTTTTAATCCAGTCCTCTGTGGATGGACGTTAGGGTTGCTTCCACAATTTAGCTATTACAAATTGTGCTGCTATAAACGTGGGTGCACATATATCACAGTGATATGATGTTTTCAGATCTTCTGGGAAAATACCCACAAGGGGAATAGCTGGTTTGAATGGAACCTCTAGACATAGTTTGCTGAGAAATCTCCAAACCACTCTCCACAGTGGTTGCACCAGTTTGCAATCCCACCAGGAGTGGAGTAGACTCCCTATTTCTCCACAACCTCACCAGCATTTGTTATTGGATGATTTCTTAATACTGAGCAGTCTTACAGGGGTGAGATGAAATCTCGATATTGTTTTTATTTGCATTTCTCGAATGACTAAAGATGTGGAACATTTTCTCATACATTTATTTGCCATTTGTATTTCTTTCTCTGAGAAGTGTGTATTCATCTCAGATGCCCATTTCTGGATTGGGTCTTTGAATTTGGGCAGGTACATGTTTTTTAATTCTTTCTATGTTCTAGATATAAGACTTTTGTCTGAGGGACAGCCAGTTAGGATTTTTTCTCAATTTGTGGGTTTTCTGTTTACTTTGCTGGTGATTTCTTTAGATGTACAAAAACTTTTCAGTAGGATGAGGTCCCAGTTATTGATTCTTTGAAGTGTTTCCCTTGCAGTTTCATTTTTGTTCATGAACTCTCTGCCTACTCCTATGTCTTCAAGATTTTTACCTACTTTCTCTTCCAATAGATTTAGAGTTTCTGTTTTAATGTTGAGATCTGTGA
>PVLD010027512.1:0-20667 GCA_004027595.1 Dinomys branickii | reverse complement strand
ACAAGGGAAGGCTTTGAGGTCTGTGCAGGACGACCGGGGACTCAACCTCCCTCTGCATATACAGCAGACTTTCCCTGGGTCGTAATCATGCAGCTCCTTCCTCCAATCCACAGTGCTGGGACCTAATCTGAACTGTCCTCTTTCTCTCACTCCTAGATCGCCTCTCCCTCTGCCTTGAGTTTTTTCATTTCCTGATATTTGATATCTGAATTGCTTATTGAGTATAAGCTGCTCCGCTAAGTTTATAGGAATGGATATAATACGTTTCCTGCTCTCAAGGAGCCTACATTCTGATGCGCAGAGCAGATTCTACCAACCTCGAAGATGAACTACTCAAAAAAATTAAAGATATGTTATTAAGGACAGGTACTACCCAGTTAAACTCATAGTGGCTGCATCTGTGTTGACATTTTCCTTAACATACCCTAAACAACATGGTATAAGAATAATTTTTCCCAGCACTAACATTGTTTTGGGTACTATAAGTCATCTGGAGATATTGTAAAATATACAAGAGGATGTGCATAAGTTACATGCAAATACTTTGCCACTATAGATAGAGAAGGCACATTAGCACCTGTGGGTTCTAGTGTCCTGGGATCCATCCCCCTTGGAATGGGAGTGATGACGACGTGAATTAAATTAGAGCATGGTGGAGACCACAGAAACATACAAACAAGTATGAAGTGGGCAGAGGAGGAAGCTGCAGCACCTGATTTCAGCCAGAATGAGGTGTGCTGGAACTTCACAGAAGCTGCCCACCCTGACTGCCCACCCCTCCCATGCTGCCCCTGTCTCTCCTCGGGAGAAAAGGCAGACACACCTGAGGCTTTGTTGTAGCTTTTTTGTTTTAAGTGTATGCTTGCAATGCATAATCATTACATTTGTTTGGAGGAATCGGTATTTATCTTATCTTGACCAGTTTTAAGCTCTTCATCCCCACCACCTTTCCTAGATCCCCTTCCCCCGTCACAAAAAAGTCTGCTTTCCTATCACCTCTCCTTTATTGTGTGCTGTCAGTTATTTACATTTTTGAGTTTCTGTTTATGTAAGTAGCTGTATGAAAACAAATGGCAGAAGTATCTGGGAAAACTAAGCCGTAGGATCCTCCTGATGCCCTGCAGCCCTGCTTGGGTAAACGCATGCACACACGCATATCAATGGTCACAGGCGTAAAGGAGTTATCACAGCCTAGAAAATGGCCCGGCTCCCACTCTAGCTGCTTTCCCTGGGTTCTGGCTTCTCCACGCCATGGCCAGGACCCCAGGCTCAAGGGAGGTTGCCTACAAGCGCCTGGTGGATGCCACCTCCCACAGATTATTGATTTTACCTTCTCCTGTGGTCACTGCTCTAGACTTGCCCCCAGCATCCTAAGAAAAACTAGGAGGAGCCATAAAACCAGAAGAACCACATAATTTAGTGGTAGGAGCCTGGGGCTATGTTCTTGACCAAACTTTCTGACTTTTAACCCTGTGTGATCTTCTGGCAACAGTTTGGCCACATTGCCTGTTTCCTTGTCTGAAAAGCAGAATTACCCAGCTTCTGTCAGAGGGACATAGCAAAAGTGGACAGTGATTGATGTGCTGCTTTGGCAACTGAAAGCCCATTTGACAAATGGGATTATTGTGATTAAAAATAATAGCAGTAAAAAGGTCACTAATGACAGGAATCAGAGGGGCCATTGACTTCCTCCTAATTTACCAGGCCACGCCTCTAGGGCCGCTGCCTTGGGTCCCACTCCCAATCTCACCCAGTGGGCACCCGCTCTGAGACAGTGCTTGCAGACACACCAGGGGGATCCGTATGTGCTCACACTCTCCCCTCTCTGTGTTCTCTTGCAATTCTGATTCTCATGGAGAACAGGGACAGAGAAATAGCCACTGGGACCCTCATTCGAGTTCTGCCTCTGACTTCCTTGGTTAATCATTTCAAAGCTCTAGGCGCTGTCTCCGTGTGTTATGTGAATAGATGAACAGTGTAGACTCAATTTCAAGGGGCTCTGTAGTCCTAAACTTAGGATTTGAACTTCTCTCCAGACCCTCTGCCTCCCCAGTACCTACAACAAAAGTTGACTCTTGTCTATGGCAAATACAGATGCATTGTGCATGAGAAGAAGGGGCAAATGGTGGTGGGATTCAGGGGACAGAGGAGAGGAGAGAAAAGGACCCTCACTTGGTTGCCCCAGAGGTGTCCTCAAGTGCATAATCAGTGATTTGTTTACTCAACAAAATATGTACTAGATTTTGTGCCAGAAACCCCACAGTTCAGTTTCTGCCAGCCAAATGTAGAACTACACTGTTCAAATTATAATTGCCCAGGAAAACAAAATATTCTAGACCTGCAAATACCATTCATATTGTTACACTCTCATATTTGCTCTAAAATTCCTTTTTGCTACTTAATCAGTGGAAGCTTGAATAGCTTCAATTTTTTATTTCTTTCTTAGTTGTATATGTAGTGATGTTAAAAATCGTTTCGTATGGATGGAGAACTTATAATATCTTTTCATATGACTAATGCCTTTTGTTTCAGGGGCTATGAATAATTGTACCTCTAAATTAGAATTTCTGCACCTAGGCATGATTGACATCTTGGGCAGGGTAATGCTTTGTGGTAGGCAGCTATTCTGGAAAAGATGTTTGGTGTTGTTGTTTCTTCTAACCTCTAGAAGCCAGTGGCTCAACCATCCCAGAGTTGTGATCCAGCTTCCTGTGATGAGCTGCCACTGGAGAATTGTCCAGACTCTTTGGTGCCCTTTGTCCCTCTGTTACAAACCCTGGCGATTGGTGTTTAGGGGTCTGTCTTCTTGCTGCCAATGACTTCAGTTAGAACTTTCCCCTCTGTCCCCTTGTGGCCCTCAGGCGTTATTGCACATAATGATTTCCTGGTACAAACTGTCAGACTCCGTTCCAACATTGACACCCCTCTTTGTAGGATGCTGGTCTTTGCAGCTAAAGGAGGCCAGTTCTCCCTAAACCTTGCTGGCTTGGATTGTAAGCTGTTTCTTCATCTGGAATGTGGTGCACTAGATTTCCAGTAAACCACAATACCTATTTCAATTTAAACAAAGAACAATTTGTTGGGATAAGCAAGAATGCTCCAAATACAACATGAGACATACTTACGTTTAAAAAAAAAAAAATTGTGTATGAGATTCAAATCTAACTGGGAATCTTGTAATTTTTACTTGGCAAATCTAGCACCCCTGGGTCCTCCCTAGGCCCACTAGGATAGCAAGAGAGGTGAGGAGAGGAACCCAGCAGGAAGGGAGGCTGGCTGGATGACACTGGCAAGCTTTGGAGATGTGTAGGAACCTAAAGAGAAACCTCTGGACCTTTAGTGCTGACAGAGACAGATACTGATTATAACACATAGTGCAAGACACTGGAATAAAAGGCCAAAGGACAGTGGAAAACATCCTGGGGGTGATGTGTGTGTGCATGTATGAGGGTAGGGAAGGGAGGTGCTGGCTCTAAAATATCTGTAGAGGAGGGGTTTTGTCAAATGTTTGGAGTGGAGGTGGTGTAGAAAACTTGTTTTGCTCCTGGGTTTGCATACCAAGCATGCTGTTTTTCACTTAGATTATATGTTTGCTGAAGGTTGGCTTAGAGGTGGCTGATGCAGATAATAAGAAGGGGTAGTAAAGCCAAACCACTGTTTGGCACTGCTACTGATTCATCTATTCTACAGCGAAGACTAGTGAGTACCCACTAGTACCCACTAATGCCTACTGGGCATTTCCCCTTGCGCGGGAGTGCAGAGCAGACAATGAACAATTGCTGGCTGGAGGAACTGATTTAGGAGAAGGAGGCTTGTGGGCACAGGCACAGGGAGAACTGTGTGCTCTGTGATGCTGAGGCATGTGGTGAGACCAAAATGCTGAATGTCAGGAGTGAGTGGGAGCAGTAGAGGGTGGAAAAAGCATTGCACAAAGACCTCGGAGAACCTCTGTGTTCTCTACCTTTGAGCACCGAAAGACCCACTGAATTTTTGTGAGCTACAACTGCATTGGATGGATTAGGTGGAGACAGGGTGCAAGGAGAGTAGATAGGAGAATATTTTGCTAATATTGGTCTACAGAGTGAATGCATGAATTCATTGGGACTCGCAGGGACCTAAAGGAAGGGAATTAATGGAGACACAAGTTTAGCAATTGGATACACAGGGCCTGGCGGTGACCTCTGGGGCCTGCTAGGGTAGGTGGGAGATGGGGAGAGTGGGGCTATGGTTAGAGAAATATGAGCCACATGTTCACTCTTCCTCCAGCTTTGCACCAGATTCCTTGCCACTGCCAGCACTTCAGCTCCTGCAAATATCATTTTGTATGTCACATAATTGGCCATCAATGGATAAATAGGGTTATTACATTCAGTTCCATAGAAAGACCAAATAGCTCCAGGCCAGCAGAGAAAATGGAATCAAAAGGATCCATGTGTCTTACTTGGGGCAAGTTCTGACTTTATAAGAGATTTTTAGTTCATTGAAGAAATAAGAGTAGGGATTGGCCCCAGCAGCCGAAGAAGATGATTTTGCCTGAAATAAGTGAAAAGCTGTTAATAGGAGAGAACAAAGGACCAGGAAAAAGAAACAGAATGTGCAAGTCTAAAATTTTGGAAGATAGTGAAAAAGGAAGAACAGCAACATCCACATCCACATGAAATTCAGTGAATGAATCTGCCAGATTCGATTCTCTGGCTTTGCTGTATCCGTCGTTGTTGCATAGTTTATATCAGGTGCTAGTAGTATAAATAAACATCAGTTAAGCTTTATAGATAGCAGGTCCGAGAATGAGGGAGAACACTGCTTCCTGAGCTGCAACATGTGCCGCTTAAAATGGAAAATCCTGAGCTTGCCCCAGATTTATCACTGCAAAGGCAGGGACCACACTCCAGCTACTGGCTTGAGTAATGCTTCTCAAACTTTAATATGCAAAAGAAGCAGCTGAGCATTCTCTTAAACTGCAATCTGATTTTTCAGATCCAATGGTGGGACTGAGAGTTGACATTTCTTACAAGTACTCACCAGATGCTGATGGAAGACTGCAGGAGCCAAGATGTGAGAAGACAGGCAAGAAAGGACAAGGGCAGGCAGGGAGAGGAAGAGAGAGAGAGACAGAGACAGAGGCAGAGGCAGAGAGAAGAGAGGCACAGAGAGAGAGAGGGAGGGAGAGAGAGAGACAGAGGCAGAAAATAAAGACACACACACACACATACAGAGAGAGAGAGAGAGAGAAACAGCCTCCAGAGGTGCTTTCTCACAAGGGCCCTGTGGCTTTGGGATTGCACCGTTAAGATGGGATTGTCTCAGGCAGGAGGACAAGTGCTAGAATCAAAGGACTAAAGACAGAAGGCTGAGCAGGCAGAGCAACAGGAGGAAACCTGCTGGCCTCTGCATGTTGACTTCCTCTGCAAGTATGCAGGAGGAACTCCTTACACCCCTAGTCCTTACAAAACAAGGCTTATCCTAGAGGGCAATCTCAGAACACCTTCTGAGGCAAACAGGACCACCCAGGGGTAAACAGGGCAGGAGGTGAAGGCATGCTTAAGGGAACTCTTTCCTCCTCCCCTGGTATACACAGGTGGCCATACACTCACTGCACATTTGGTCCCAGCACTGAGGGGCCTAGCAATCAAGTTAAGAACAAAAAAGGGGAGAAAAAGTTGCTTTGGGCTAACTGGCTAGTCAGGAAGAGCTGAGATCAGGTGACTGGTACTGCTGCCCTGCCCTCCCTGCCCTGGTCAGAGACCTTGGGGTGCATTGCTGCCAGAGAGCTCCTGTCTCAGAGTGCGAGATCATATCTGTGCCACAGCTGAGCATGCTCACTGGTACCACCTCCCTCCCCACTTTCCCTGGTAGGATCTGGGAGTCTCCTCTCCTTCTAGCTGCCAAGGAAAATGATGTCCAGGCTCTGAGCAAGCTGCTCAAGTATGAGGCCTGTGATGTGCACCAAAGAGGTAAGGAGCAGAGCCCAGCCCCCATCTCCTGGGTCAGCCTCCCTCAGGGCCCACCCATGTGTCAGGATCACCCCCTTCCCCTGCCCTAGAGTAAACAGACAACTCTTTTCTCTGCAATGCCAGGAGCCATGGGCGAGACTGCACTGCACATAGCAGCCCTTTATGACAACCTGGAGGTGGCCATGGTGCTGATCGAGACCGCCCCAGAGCTGGTCTTTGAACCTATGACATCTGAGCTGTACGAAGGTGAGGCTCCAGAATCCCCGAATGGGGAAAACAGTGGTTTGATGTGTGTTTTCAGCAGTCTGAAGAATGGATGATTTAGAGAAACCAGAGAGGACATCTGCTTGGCCCTACTCTTTCATTCTTTTTACCACAGTCTCCCTAGATCCTGGAGGTCAATCTCCAGGATTGAGCCTGGAGGCACTAGAGTGCCTGGGGTTGGAACAGCCAGATGGCTGGATAGGAAGAGGAGATGCAGGGGGCCTGGTCTCCTAGGAACCCTGAATACTTATAGGCTTCTGTGCACCATTGCAAAATGTCTAAGAGCAGAAGAGCATGGGTACCAGCGGGAGGGTCCTGGGGACAGACCCAGGAATGACAGCTTTCTCTGTCCAGGTCAGACTGCCCTGCACATCGCTGTCATGAACCAGAACATGAACCTGGTGCGCACCCTGCTCTCCCATGGGGCCAGTGTCTCTGCCAGGGCTACAGGCCTCGCCTTCCAACACAGCCCCCACAACCTGATCTACTATGGTGAGCGTCAGGGCCAGGCTGGGAAGGAGGAGGAAGAGGAGGAGAGCAGAATGGTGACCCGCGGGTGGGCTCAGGCGGGCTCTCTTGGGATGGAGCAGCCGCTGCAGGACTGAAGGCCAGAGGCCACATCTACTCACAACCTCTGCACTGTCCTCACCTCTGGTTCTGCTGGACAAGTGTCCCCAACCCCCAGCCTGGGTGTAGGGAGGAGGAGGCAGTCACCTGGGAGACACTGTCCCGCATCCTGTGACCCCGCTGCCTCCCGCCATTGATCCCTCCATGTCCCAGGGGAGCACCCTCTGTCCTTTGCAGCCTGCGTGGGCAGCGAGGAGATCGTGCGACTGCTCATAGAGCACGGAGCCGACATCCGGGCCCAGGACTCACTGGGTAGGAACTGGGTGGGCGTGGATACTGGGGTGCTGCAGGGGGTGTAGGGGAAGGGAGGACAGGCCATCCAAGGTGGGAATGGGGCCATCAGGGATGTGAGGCCTCTGGCTAGCCGAGAGCTTGCCCTCCCCAGGGAACACCGTGCTGCACATCCTCATCCTGCAGCCCAACAAAACCTTCGCCTGCCAGATGTACAACCTGCTGCTGTCCTACGATGGTGGGGACCACCTGCAGTCCCTGGAGCTCGTGCCCAACCACCAGGGCCTCACGCCCTTCAAGCTGGCTGGCGTGGAGGGCAACACTGTGGTGAGCGGCTCCCCCAGCCCTGATGTCTTTCCATAATGATGTTCAGCCTACCGCGCTGGCCCCAAGAGAAAGTAAACATGATCTTAAATCCCATGCTCAGATCAGCGTGGGATGTCTCTCTTGATCCCTGTCTCTCCTCTCCCTCTTCCCTTTGCTGCCCATTTTCTCTAACCTGAATGTTGGGGACTTATACAGTCTGCATACTGCTGGGATTGTCTGTAATGCCCAGCACCACCTACCCTCCTCACAGCAGTGGCCCTTCAGCCCCTCTCATCTCCCTTTCCAAGCTCTGCAGGGAGTCATGGGGGAGCAAGATGAACCAGTTGTCACCATAAACATGAGATCTTCTGCCCTCCAAAACCTGTGGTCATGAAGTGATGTTTACCTGCCTGTCTAGAGCTACTGTCCCCTAGGCACATGTCCCTTCCACCTTCTGTGGCACCCTCTCTGCCTGTGACACTGACCATCTCAACCTCTCTCAGATGTTCCAACATCTAATGCAGAAGCGGAAGCACATCCAGTGGACATATGGGCCCCTGACCTCCACTCTCTATGACCTCACAGAGATTGACTCTTCAGGGGATGAGCAATCCCTGCTGGAACTCATTGTCACCACCAAGAAGAGGGAGGTATGGGGTCTTCACAACAGTGCTGCTGGCCAGGGAAGCAGTGTTTCGGGACTCCCTGCCCTATTCTTTCTGCTGCAGGCTCGCCAGATTCTGGATCAGACGCCGGTGAAGGAGCTGGTGAGCCTCAAGTGGAAGAGGTATGGGAGGCCCTACTTCTGCGTGCTGGGGGCCATCTATTTACTCTACATCATCTGCTTCACTGTGTGCTGCGTCTACCGCCCCCTCAAGCTCAGGACCACGAACCAGACCAGCCCCCGGGACAACACACTCCTCCAGCAGATGATCCTTCAGGTGACACCCTAGGCAGAGCAGATGGATGGGGCAGGACTCGGCTTCTTGCCTTTTCTCAGTCTGGTGCCACTTTCTTTATGCCATGTTTTCCCCATCACACAGTTCTCTGATACATAGACACAGTGCATGCACACAGACAGACACACTCTTCCTCCAGAAGAAGACTTTGAGACTAGATGGGACCTAATTTATGGACCTAATAGGTTAGAAAGAATCAGACAAAGCTGCTGGCCTTAGGCACTGGGGCAGGCAGGGCGGGTGCACGGAAGCCTTGCTTGCTTTGACCATCCTATCCCCTCTCAGGAGGCCTACATGACCCCCAAGGATGAGCTTCGTCTGGTGGGGGAGCTAGTGAGCGTCTTCGGGGCCATGATCATCCTGCTGGTAGAGGTAAGGTGTGGATGGGATTGGAGTTAGGTTGAGGGCTCCAAGGATCCAATCTGTACTCTGGTCCACAGGCCCGTTTTTGTCTCCCTGACTCCTCTCCAGATTCCAGACATCTTCAGGTTGGGGGTCACTCGCTTCTTTGGACACACCATCCTTGGGGGGCCATTCCATGTCATTATGTGAGTCACCTTCCTCTCACTTATGACAGCCCATGAAATCCAAGGCCCCAAGAACCATAATTCCATAGATCCTTCTCCAGTGATGCATGTGTCCCAGTGCATTGAGTGTGTGACAGCTGGATCACTAAGTGCATGGGAACTGTCCTAGTTACACTCTTGAGCTTGTATCTTCAGGATAGTTCAAGCTTCCTCTCATCACACCTTGTCCTGCTCCTCCCAGCATCACCTATGCTTTCATGGTGCTGGTGACCATGGTGATGCGGCTCACCAATGCAGATGGAGAGGTGGTGCCTATGTCCTTTGCTCTGGTATTGGGCTGGTGCAACGTCATGTATTTTGCTCGAGGATTCCAGATGCTGGGACCCTTTACCATCATGATCCAGAAGGTCAGTGCCTCTCCTCATGCTTTTCTGAGAAACGTCCCAGACCAAGCGTTAGCAAACCTTTCTTAAAAGGCCTAAATAGTGGATATTTCAGGCTTTCTAAGCCATACATAGTCTTTGTTCTGTTATTTGTCTTTTCTTTTTCTAAAGCAATCTTTTAAAAATGTTAGAACTATCCTCAGCTCACTGGCTATGCCAAAACAGGCCAGTAGATTTTGCCTGCAGGCCATGCCTTGCTAACCCGCCTGACCTAGGACAAGGAGCTGTTATACTTATCAGGGTTACATCTGGTAGCTTTGGATGGGGCAATTCCTCAGAAAATATGAAATGTTCTCTCTGCCTCCTCTTCCCTCTAGATGATCTTTGGTGACCTCATGCGATTCTGCTGGCTGATGGCTGTGGTCATCCTGGGTTTTGCTTCAGGTAAATCACCTGTTCAGCATGAGGGCCATGGAGGGAGAGGTGGTAGGTGGAGAATGCCTCTGGCTAAACTTGGAGAAGGGAGGGAAGGAGCAAGGGAAGCAGAGATCAGAGGAGGTTATGCAAGGTCTGAAGAAGGGGCGCTCCTCAGAGGCGAGGGAAATGGGGTTTCAGGGAGATGTGGTTCCTGCGATCAGGAAGATGAGTCTAAGAGAACATCAGCACTCAAAATGTGAAGTGCTGTGGAGCTCAGGTGGTGACCCTGGATGTGCGAGGAATGGGATAGAAATAGGATGCAAAGTGCTGGCTGTGGCTAGTCATGATGCAGTTGCCATGGTAACTCTCACCCTCTTGGGTGGAGCAGCCTTCTATATCATCTTCCAGACAGAGAACCCTGATGAGCTGGGCCATTTCTATGATTACCCCATGGCACTGTTCAGCACCTTTGAGCTGTTCCTCACCATCATCGATGGTCCTGCCAACTACACCGTGGATCTACCCTTCATGTACAGCATCACCTACGCTGCCTTTGCTATCATCGCCACGCTGCTCATGCTCAACCTCCTCATCGCCATGATGGGCGACACCCACTGGCGAGTGGCACATGAGCGGGATGAGCTCTGGAGGGCCCAGGTGAGTCCCTAGTAGCCAGGTTAGAGGAAGTCATCCCCTTCCTACCCAGCAACTAGCCAGGCTCAGATAGAATCAGGATATTTTGACCCTACATGTGTTTGATTTTTATCACACAATACGGAAAATAATACCAAATGCACAGAAGACCTGGGTTAGCAATACAGCCAAGCATTGCTGGAATTGCTGGAAAATTCATAGTTCTGTCAACAATTAAAATCTCAGTCTTGCTCCTCAGGACATTGAGGCAAGAGAATCACAAGTTTGAGAACAGCCTGGGCAACTTAGTGAGGCCCTGTCTCAAAAAATGAAAGAGTTGAGGATGTAGCTCAGTGTGAAGGCCCTGGGTTTAATCACCAGCACCACAAACATTAAATAAATAAATAAGATAAAACCTCACTAGTATTTTATGTTGAATAATCAACAAAGAAAGTTAATGTTAGCTGCAACTGTATCAGTAAATTCTGTCAAGTAGTCTTGGTAATATTTAAGGCTATAAAATTTGACCCAGAAAAATTGGAAGTGTTAAAAATAATGTCACAGAAACTTCCTGTAGTAGCAGAAACTATCTTCGGCCGGATCCTCACGATGGGCATGAAAGGCAACTAGATGAATCAAATCTTCATTGCAAAAGAATCTAAGAAAAGAATTTATCTCAACAAAAATAATTTTAGGAAAAATAAAAATGGAAATTCCAAACTCAGGAGGGCATTTAACGAGGCTGTGTGGAAAACAGAATAAAAGCTGAACTGGCTCAAAGGAATTTTCTCAGGGCAATGTTTTCTCCATGAAAATATATTAGCATTAGATTTCTACACAGGATGTTTACATTTATAAATGGCCTTTGTATAGGGTCAAAATATTCCAAGGTCTTTTAAAATCGTTATTTGCTCTGCTTTTCTCCCTGTCATCTTGGAGCAAGGCCTGTCCCTGCATCCCACCTGAACCCGATCCCTACCCCTTGGCTTTGTCCCTGGTATAAAGCTATGGAGGTCAAGTCTCATTAACCCTCTCTCACAAAAAAGGCTAAATACATTTCACACCGCTGTTCCAGACCAGAGCTTTGCCCACCACCACCGGGAAGCCAAGAGCTCCCGAATTTCCTTGCTGTTGCTAAACTGCCCTCCCTCTGCCTGGCCTTCTCCACTCTCTTGTCAGTCTGCTTCCAGCCTCTTGTCTGACTTCCCCTTCTGTCTCCACATTGCAGGTGGTAGCCACCACCGTGATGCTGGAGAGGAAGCTGCCTCGTTGCCTGTGGCCACGCTCTGGGATCTGTGGGCGCGAGTACGGGCTGGGGGACCGCTGGTTCCTGCGGTAAGCGATGGTGCTGGGCTGGGCAGTCCCAGAAGAACCACCTTTGCGTGGGGACCCTTTGCTTGGACAACTCTCTGCCCCCAGGGACCCTATAGAAGTCTGTGTACTCCATAGGCCCCAAGTCCATTGACTGGGCTGCAGCTACTGAGGAAGGGATCCCTATAGGAGCTTGGACTCCTCAAAGTGTGGTCGAGCGAGCTGGTGGGCCAGAGCCTATTTCCTGAGCCTGGTATTCCCCACCCCCACACCGGGTGCAGGGAAGGAGAAAGAGAAAGGGCTAGAGAGGCGGTGCTAGCAGTGGGCAGGACACAAGCATTGGTCCTGACTCTGCTTTTCAATTCTTGCTCGCTCAAGTCTTCTTCCAATCTATAGGGTGGAAGACAGGCAGGACCTGAACCTGCAGCGAATCTGGCGCTATGCACAGGCCTTCCAGCCACAGGGAATCCTCTCCTCTGAGGACTGGGACAAAGACCCAGGGGAAAAACTGGAGATGGACCGCCCTGTAGGCCCCTACCTGTCCTTTCCTACACCCTCAGTGTCCCGAAGTACCTCCCGAAGCAGCATCAACTGGAAAAGGCTTCGGCAAGGAGCCCTCCGGAGGGACCTGCGGGGTGTGATCAATCGGGGCCTGGAAGAGGGGGAGGGCTGGGAATACCAGATCTGAATGCGCACTAGTTGTTGTAGCACCAACTCCAAACCAAAACAAAGAAAATACAACAGAAACCTAGGTCTCATCTCCCAAGTCCAAGAGGGAAAGGGGGAGTGGCATGAATGTCAAGAAATGCATGCTGGAAATAATTGCTCCAGGTCTTCCAGACTCCCTCAGATGGGGCAATGGGAAACAGTCTGTGGTCCTCCCTGCCCCAAGCATTTCTCACTCTTGTATGGAAGTCCCACTGCACATCGGAGCACTTTAAAGACAGGTTCGCCTTCTCAGGAGCTTGTCTCAACCCCCGTGTCATAAGTGGGAAGGAATCCTTCACAGGGTGCAGCAGACAAGTGCCAGACTGGTGGAAGGGAGTGTGAGAGAGGGAGACCAGTGCCACCCCAGCGATGGGGAAACTGGGCTGAGTCTGGCACCTTCCACCTTCCAATAAAGCCATTTCCTTCTCCTTGCCCTGCCCCTCCTCTGCATTTCTGCGTCTTCTGCCCTCCCTGCCTACAACTTGGCCCCTCCTCCAGAGCCCTCCTAGGCCCTCCTTTCAGACTGAGGCCTGGACACACCCAAACTTACAAATTCCCTTCTTTCCCTTTAATGTGGGGGAGGTGAGTGGCAGGCGGAGGACTAGGGAACACAGTTTCCATTTCCCAAGGGCTGGGTCCGCGGTGGCAGGCACGGAGGTGGGGGTGGAGCCTGGCTCATGTCTCGCACGTCCCTCCCCAGACCTGCGTCCAGCTGCGTCCTGGGCATTGTCAGTGCGCAGCTTCTCAACCAGGCCATATTCACACCTCCACAGAGCCCGGCTGCCTCAGATGCTGCTGGAGGAGCTGGATGTTGTACAGCAGCTTCTTCTGGTGGCCAGCCAGGGTGATGCCAAGGGCAGGCAGGTCTCTAGTGAGGAGGGAGTGGATCAGGTCTGGGCCAGCTGCTCCAAGATCCCAAACTGTGCCCCTCAGCTGGCGCCCAGAGCACCTGCCCACCCGCACGCCTCCCCCTGCTTACTCCAGGCTGAGCTGTGCCACATCACTGAAGGTGCAGAGGCCAAATCTGGAGAAGTTGTCTTGGTAGCACTCCAGTCCAATGGCTGCAAGCCAGGCCTGGGGCGAGTCCAGGCAAGGAAAGTCCAGGGCCACAGGTTTCAAGAGGGCCTGGCAAGGTCTAAGGTGAGGAGGGGCAAGTAGGTTAAGGTCAGTTCGAGGTCTCTTCAGCTTAGCCCTCTCTCCTCAGCTTTCTTTTGGTTTGCATCTACCCTCCCTGGCTCTCCCAGGCTCCAGCCCCAAGCTCCAGACCTGTCCCCCGAACCCCCATCAGCCTGCAGGGTGTCTGGCTTGCGGATCATCTTGTCAAAGGCAGCCACCAGCTGATCAAAGTGAGGCCGCCGGGCACGGTCCTTCTGCCAGGTGTCCAGCATTAGCAGATGTAGTCCAGGAGGACAGCCTGGAGGTGGGGGCAGCCGGAACTCCTGCTCTATTGCATTTAGGACCTGGGGACCAGTGGAAACATAGGATACTGGGAAGCTACTGCCAGTGGAGGAAAGTGTTAGGAGATGGGATAAACTAGAACCAGGGCACCATGAGGTGGGAACCAGGAAGAAACTTGAAAATATGGACTAGGCCACTCACAAGATCGTAGAAGGGAGATCTTAGACTACAGGCACCTGGGAGGATGGGGTAGAGGAGACAGCACTGGGGTCAAGTGCTCACCTCCTGCTCACTCATATCCCAGTAGGGGCGTTCGCCGTAGCTCATCACTTCCCACATGAGTATCCCAAAGCTCCAGACATCGCTGGATGTTGTATGCTTTCCATGTGCAATGACCTCTGGGGCTGCCCAGCGAAGCAAACAACTTGAGCTCTGAGAGGTGGAATCCAAAGCAAATTAGCCATATTCTTACCAAGAGCCACATTTACTGAGTCCATGCTCAGCTGTGCATGGAGGGTTTCACATCAGGCATCCTATTTAATGCTCTTAAACATCCTGAAAGGGAGGCTGATTGGATACAGCAGCCGAGGCATAGAGAATATGAACTTGTCCAAGATCCAGGCCTGGAGAGTCAAGATTGGTGCCCAGCTATGCTGATTCAGGAGCTTGTATCATCTGAGTTCTAGGGAGCTGGCAGGAGCTGGTGCTAGAGTTTTGCAGGTCTTCTGCCCTCCTGGTCCCTTTTCTTTGCCTCTGTTTCTGAAATCCTTCATTAGCCCCTTGTGAGGGCTTCTCTCCTCTCTCAAGCAGCTGAGCCTCCCATCTCCAGGCACTGAGACTCCCACCCCAGGCACCCACCCCAGGTTCAAGCTCAAGCTCCAGCACCTGCAGAGGGATGCTGAGTCCCCAGGCTTACACTCACCTGAGGACTGTGGCCAAGACGTGCCACCTTGCACACCAGGTGGCTGTTCACCAGCACACTTCGGGCAGAGAGCGCGCGGTGCACAAAGGCAAAACTGGCCAGGTACTGCATGGCGGCAGCCACTCCCCTCTGCATGGCCACCAGCTGCAGGCTGCTGAACTGGCCCTCCCGCTGCTGAGGGGCAGGGGACAGAGGTCAGCACAAGGACCAGAAACCTCAACATGGTGCAGACACTGGCATGAGAGGCAAAGGGGGGCAGATGGCGAATTTGGGAAGCAAAAAATGTCCTGGGAAGGAGGATGAAGCCCACCAAGGGAGGTGGGGTGGGAGGAAGCCAACGTACAGGGCCATGTCTCCTGGAGGAGGTGAGAACCCCAAGCTTCCCTGTCCCCAAGGACCCTCCTCCACCAGCCTGGACTGACCCTGAGGAAGCTGTCCAGGGGCCCAAGCTCCATGAGCTCCGTCAGCACCATGAGGGGCCGGCTCTTGGTGACTACGCCCTCCAGCCGCAGAATGTTGGGGTGCTGGAACTGACCCAGTAGAGCAGCCCGGCCCAGGAAGGTCATCTGCAGGCTCTCGGCACCCCCGGTCCACAGGGCCTGGATGGCCACAGCCTGTTCGCGCCGTCCCCGGGGCTGCAGGCGGCCCCGACGCACTTCTCCAAAAGAACCTGGGAGGACAAGCGCAGTTGGGCAGAGTCAGAGAAGGCTAGGGCTAGCTGCGCCTTGGCCAAGGAAGGCAATGCAGGATCCCTGGCCCTCTAAGACCCTCCTTGTCCCCATAGTACCTGCCCCAATGACCTCCTCAATCTTGATATATGCAGGGTCAACTTCTCGGGCGAGTTCTCGGATGGCCTGGCAGGGGTCCTCATATGTAGAAGGGTCAATGTAATACTTTATCCCAACCCCTGCAGGGAAAGGTATACTATGAGAGTGGGGTGCAAGGCCAGGTGCCTACCCCTCACCTCCAGGAGACAGCATCAAGGTCCCCCTCAACCTCGCCCTCCCCAAGTCCCCCAACCCTCGTTTCCCTTCTCTGCCCCCACCTGGACTGCTGTACTGCTGCAGCTGTTCTGTGTAACCTGTCCCACGCCGCTTCCTAAGGCACAAACCAGCACACTGGAATGATGTCTCCATTTCTACCCTGTGCTTGCCCCAACCCTCCTTCTAGAAAGGCTGCTTTCCAGCCAGGCTCTCGAGAGGGAGAGGACACTACCAGGCTGCTCCTCCCCACCTCTGCATGGGGCTCAGGATAAGGTCTGGGGCCAGAAGGATGTGTGGGGTCCTGGTGGGGGCCACCAGGACAGAATGGTGCCCGGGTGGTTGGGTATGAGTGCCAGGGGCCTCACCGTTGGAAGATGACGACAAGCACAGTGATAGCCGCCAGCAGGAGGAAGGCCAAGGCCCCGAGGATGGAGCCAATCACCAAGGACAACTTTTCTGGGAGTGGGGAGGACAGCTCACCTGAGGGACCAGTGCCAGGGTCACAGGGGCCAGGCCTCTTACCCATGAGTGCACACGCACACCACTGTGCATAGCATCCACACACATCACACACACAAGGGCAGGTATGCACCCCAAAACCCACATCACACCCACATAATACAGGCACACACCACAAAGCCCACATCACATATACACTCCAAACTCTATACTGCACCCCCCACACACACAAGTACCCACTCCAAACCCCACATCACACCTGCACACATATACACACATGTAGGTCCACACCTCAAAGTCTACCCCACACCCACACATATGCACCCACAGAGGTAGGTACACACCCCAAACTCTGTACTACACCCACACATGCATACACACAGGTACACACCCACATCTCTATAGTGCACCCACACACATGCACCTGCATACTCAGTCCTTCACACGCACTCACAACCTCTACAGCCCATATGTTGTTTCTATGTAACACACGTCTACACCCACAGTCCTCCCACACCCCACACTCTTTTCAGAAAGCCTGTAAGGTCAAAGATCAGTTCCTAAATTCAGGGTCAGCAAGCAGTCTTCTCACACCCTCCTGCCACAGAGCCTCTGCAGCATCCTGGGCAGAAGCTTATGGCCTGGCCAGTCATGACTATCCCTCCAGCCTCCTCTGTCTGCCGAGGCCTCTGCTCACCTTGAGGCAGCGTCTGGAAATAGACCTTGCCTCCGTAGGGGCCATGGCCTGCGGCGGTCCGTGCTCGCACTTGGAAGCCATAGATGTGGCCCGGGCTCAGCCGTGTCACAGTGGCAGTGTTGGTCTCGCTGGTCAGGGTGAAGGAGTGCGATTCGTCCTCTGCCTGGAGGGCACAGCCACTCACTCCCTGCCTGGCTTGGCAGGCCCCTTGTCCCTGGCTCTAGACCCCTGCTGTCTCCCTGTGCATTCCTAAGAGGACACCAGCCCCTGCTGTGGGGCTGTGAGCTCCCTCTAGCCCTGTTGCAACAGCCCCTACCCTACCTTCTGCCCACCTGGTCATAGTAGCGGAGCTGATAGTCAAGGATGTTCCCATTGGCCTGGTCGGGCTGCGGCCAAGACACGGTGATGCTGTTGGCTGCCCGGCTCACTTGGTGCACCACAGGGACTGCAGAGGGGACTGAATTGTAGGGGTGGTATGGGGGGTGGCACTCAGACTATGGATTCGAAAGCAGGCCAGATGGAGGGCAAGTGTGGAGAATGGGGTGATAAGGAGCTGAGGCCAGGCATCCACAAAGTGGAAGGAAAGGGCTCACCTTCGTGGTTGGTGCTGACATTGATGGCTGCAGCCTGGGGAGGGTCAGGGCTGAGCTCAGTCACCCCATTGACAGCCTGCACCTCCAAGATGTAGGGCACGTGTGCTCGCAGCCCCCCGACTAACACTCGACTCTCAGTCAGGCCCCTCTGGCGGGGATCAAAATGCACCTCATCCCTGCAGCGGCGACAAGTGCCCCCACCGCCGGGCTCCTGGTGGCCTCCACACTCCTTGCATACAACGTTGAAGAGAAGGTCTCCTCGTCCCCCCAGCTCCTGCGGCAGGCGCCAGTGCAGCATAAGCACAGAGCCTTGCACCTCAAACCAAAGCTCCCGAGGAGCTGAAGGAGGGCCTGGGAGCCAAGGATGGGGCAGGGGCAGAGCCAGGAAGGCGGGAGTGGTGGGAGGAAGGGATTGAGGAAAGAGGGCCAGGCAGGTGGATGGCCCAGAGGGCCAGAGAAAGGCAGGCAGGAGAGCCAGAGAGCAGAGGTGGCAGGAGAGAAGGGGATGTGGAGGGCAGCAAGGAGGAAACCAAGGAAACAGGAGAAAGACAAGTCAATTCCAAATGCAACACCCCCAGTGTTGTGCAAACCCACTTCTGGTCCCCCCTTGGGTCTTTAAGTCCATGCTGGGCTAGTTCGGTACTCACCAGTGCAGGGGGTCTCTGGTGGGTCAGAGCTGGCGCGGTAGAAGCCCTGAAGGCAGGGGCAGATAGGGGCTGCAGAGTCAGCAGCATGGCTGCGGGCAGGGCACGGTGAGCATGGAGCATTCCCAGCGGAGGCCTTATAGGTCCCGGCAGGGCAGGCTGAGGAGACAGAGCGAACGGGGGCGTCACACTCACAGCACCCACCCAACCTGAGTTCCCAGTGCACCTGCACACAGATACTGGTGTGCACAGACCTCCACTCCCCAGAGTGGATGCTCTTTCCCTCCTGAGACATAACCCTCCTCCATCTCTTCCCAGGGGCAGAGAGATAGTCTGTGAGTCACTGGGACAGAAATGCATTTCCAGCGATGAAAAAGAGAGGCTTGTGGGGCTGTAGGCAGGGCCACCCCAGGTGTGGGAGTCCCAGGCTGGGTTGCATAACCGCCTACTGCAGTCATTCTTACACACTTCCACTGTCACCTCTGCCTGCTCCCCTAGCCACCCGGCCCCTCGGTGCACCCTCCTCAAGCAGGTGACAAGGGCAACAGAGGACCCTATCCAATAACCTAGGAACTAAGTTTTTAACCTCCATCACTTCTTAGCCTATAGCCCCAGGATCATTAGTAATTACTGTAGTGGGCTCCAGAACATTCCAGATAATTCCACATAAGCAATTGTGAGCATTTGTATACCTCAGAAAATAAAATTGAGGAAGACAGGCTCTTTCTGAAGATGGGTTATTTCTGACCACCGGGGAACAAAAGGGAGGGTACGGTGTTCAGGAGAGGAAGCCAAGGTCAGGGCAGGTGAGAGGTGCTGGGCAGATGGCAGAAAATGGGTCCTCACCTTGGCAGGCCTTGTCTCCACGTGCGGGTTGGTGTCCTGGCTGGCAGCGGCAGCCCCCGACAGCCACCATCCACTTGCCTTCCCCATTGCAGTGCAGCCTTGGGGGGCTGCCCCCGGCCTGGCCACCCACGCCGTCCTCCTCCAGCTCTGCGTGAGCCACACAGGTGCCCACAGCTGCCACCAGGGAAGCCCCACCGGCCCCACTGGCCTGTGTCTCAGGAAAGGAGGCAAAGGCTCGCAGCACAGGGGCGCAGGTGTAGGAGAAGAGCTTCACGGCCACCAGGGCCAGGCAGGCCCCCGTGTCCTGGAAGGCCACGTAGAAGCCACGCTGGGTCAGAGGGCCAAAGCTGCGCTCCTTGACATTCAGCTGCAGCCCCGCCCGCTGCCCCATCCTGTGGGGCCCCACGGCCCAAGAGGAGGAGGAGGAAGAGGAAGAGGCAGGGAAGCTCTCATCCGCTGCGATAGTGTCCACTTTAGTCCAGTGCTTGAGGTGCCACGTGGGACTGCTGTCAGGGCTGTCGGGCTCCTCAGCCTGGCGGTAGTAGAGAGTGAAGGTCTCCCGGCAGGTGCCCCCGCTCACGCCCAGGCTGGCACAGGCCCGCACAGAGAAGTGGAGTCTGATGTGTACCCTCTGGGCCCCTCTCCGCTCCACAAAGTGTGTCTGTAGCCAGTTGTCCTGCGTGGCGCCCACGGGGGCCCCTGCCACGTGGCACGCCTCAAAGGTCCGTGTCAGGCGACGCTGGTCATCCAGCACGCTTACCTCGTCCCACTGCGGGGTAGAAGAAGGTTAGCTGCCTGGGCCATGCCGGGGGTTCGAGATGACAGTGGAGGGGCCTGGACTACTGTACTGACAATACAATTAATGATAGGGAAGCAAAGAGAGGAGACTGTGAGAGCCCAATCTTCTGGAAAGAGGTCTGAGCCCACCTGGGTACCCCGGGCTTCTTGCCTGACAACTATTCTCAGGGACTGTGGAGAGGGCCAAGGCTCAGAAAAAAGAGTGGACTCACCCCACCTGGTGGGTAGGTGAGCCAGCCAATCTCAGAGGTCTCTCCTGTGGTGTCCAGCAGCACCTCTGCCCAGAGAGAAAGGGACACACAGTGCCAGCAGCAGCCACTCCATTCCCAAGGGGACCAAAGAATATCCCTCCCTAGTCCATTTTATTTGCCAGCAGCTCAGCAACTGCCAGGAACCTGTCTCTGAAATACCCGACACAGGTCCCTCATGATCCCCACGCCTGTCACTCCTTGAGGCCTTCCCTCTTTGCTGCCTTTTTGGAGCCCAGCCCTGCCCATGCTCTGGTCCCCACTGGCACTATGGGTCTCCTAACTGCCTCCTTCTTACCTTCCAGGGCCAGCACCGAGGGCCCTAAGATCAGGACCCACAGGCTACACACCATGCCCTTCACTCTGATCCTCCGCCTGGCAGCACCCTCAGTAGCCATGGGGCATCTTCAGGGCTCCCACCATTGCCCCGGCCACCGCCCAGTTCCCAGGTGGGACTGTGGCTTTCACAAGACTGGGAGACTTCAGCCACACCTGTTTTCTGGGGAGACACACAGGGCCAGAGAGGCGGGGAGGAGGAAACATGTTTCCATGTGCAGCTTAGGCAGCTAGCTGTGCCCCTCTCACAGCGCTCACACTGCCCAGGCACTGACCATAGGGTGGGAGCAGCAGGGACATGGAGTGTCTCCTGAGTAGCTGTGCAGATTCCAACATCCTGGAGGACCCTGTGCCAGGCCACCCCCACTCCCTGTGTGACCATGACTGATGCGCTCTCTCCTGTCCCCCTTCCATGGGGAAACC
>PVLD010027511.1:0-20671 GCA_004027595.1 Dinomys branickii | reverse complement strand
ACTAAATTTGCATGTCTGTATATGGGTCCATACATCTACAATTCGAAGATATCAATGGATAAAGCAACAACTACTGTTGAGACCATATCACCTTGTCTATAGATTAGTTGTGATTGTACTATTTTCTATGATAATGGGTGTCTGTTTGTCAATATGTTTTTGTACTTTTATGTTTCTAAAATAAAAAAAAAAAAGAGGACTTCCAGAAATGCTTCAGAAAGTGGCAAGAAGTATAGGAAAAGTGTGTCTGAAGCAAGGGGGACCAATGGTAATGTGTCTTTCACTGTAACAAGTTTTTAAAAATTTAAGCATTCACCACATATTTTGATTACACCTCAAAAAAATCAGAGAGGAAAACAGCGAGGAGAGTTCAGGATGGAATGAGAGAAGGAACATGAATCACTCTGCATGCTGGGGCCGCTGCTGAACCCACACAGGGAATTACACACGGAGACGAACTGGGCTCAGGCTCCCGCCAGGCCTGTGTGGGGCATCTTGCCTTCCCCCAGTGGGTTCCCCGGATAGAAGCAAAAGTATTCTAGGCCTACTGGGAAAGGAGCCGAAATTCAGGCGATACAGAGCAGTGTGAAATTCTGACTATTGTCTGAATGTACACTGTTTTGAGTTATGGATGCATATCTAAAACTAAGCTGTGCTGCAGAAATGATTTTAATAAAATTTCCTATAAGCTACTAAAGATGACTGCTGGACTGAAATTCCAAAGTTAAAGATATATTTTTATAGCCTAGTAAAGGGGTATTTTGTATGCCAGAAACAGCCATAAATGGTATTCTCATTTTCTGTGGTGGATTTTATTTATGTGCCTAGCCCCTTAATCTGAGGCAGAACTGCCTGACGTGAGGTAATCCCACCAGCGGGAAGCCCATTCAGTCCCTTTCATTTCCCTTTTATCACATGGTGCTTATCCACACATTCCAGAACCTTTATTTTAGGCCATTTCTCCTCCTGCATGCCCTTCAGTAGGCTTTGTGAGTTTGGGTTGGTAGTCACATTTAGGACAAGTCTGCAAATAAAATTTTGTGTTACATCACTTCTTAAGGTAATTTAAAACAGAGCACATATGTCGAGGTGGAAGGGGCAAAAGTACTTTCAGCAGTAAGATATATTACAACTCACAGCCCCTTCTTCATCAGATGTGTTGAAAGAAAACCATGCCAGCTTTTCCATACCTCAGAATTCTTTTTTTGAAGCAAAGGCTTATTTCATTTCCCTCAAAGATTACTGATGTCTTTTAAATAAAGTTCAAATGAGTAATGCTAACATTTGCAGAGAAAATTATCTCTCATCTTTTCGCTTTCTGGTTGATATTGAATCTATTGCTAATGATTCTCGGGAAGAAAAATCCAGGTGCCTCAGAGAAATGCCGAGTGTTGCTCAGACAGGAACATGAGACAAAGCTCACTTCCCTGTTTTAGAAGCAAGGGGTGCAGATGCTCCACTGAAGGCAAGGGGTGCAGGTGCTCCAACGGCATGCATGGAGCCCTAGGCTTGAGCCCTAGCACTGCAAGGGACAACTAAAATGTACGATGAAATACACACACAGTAAGATATTACTCAGCCTTAAAAAGAATTCGGATATACACTATAACATGAACGAAGCTGAGAAAATTAGACTAAGTGAAAGAAACCAGAAAAATACTGCATGATTCCCTTTCCGTGTGGTCCCTGGAGGAGTCAAATGCATGCACTGAGACAGGAGAAGGCCGTTTTCCAGGCCCTGGGAGAAGCGCAGTCAGTCAGTGGGTGATAAAGACTGGCGATGGGTGCACAGCAACGCAATCACTCTTTCCCTCGGAAGAACGGCAGGACAGCAAGCTTTCTCTGCGTATGTCTGGCCATAATAGGAAAAGTCCCTGGAAGGTAAGCTGCAAGCTGACCCAAGGCAAAGGATTGGCCTGAGCACACAAGGAACAACTCTGGGAGCAGCACCGGACACCACCGACGTGGACGGTGTGGGGCCACCCTGCTGCTTCTGCAAGGCTAAGGGGGCACTGAGAATACCCTGCCCTGTGCAGAGCACCTGCCCACATAGGCAACGATCTGACAAACACGTCCAGGTGCTACTGCGTGAATCTTCAGTGGCCTCCTGGAACACGGTGAGGCACACATCACCACGTCACCTCCACTCCCCCAAGAAGACCTCATGTGGAGGGAAGGGCTGGCATGGTTACGGTCATCCAGGGGGCACAGGAAGCTTCTGCCAACTCCCATCACTGGCTCACCACTGATGCTTTCACAGGGACAGAGAGCAAGGAAACACCGAATCGCCAGATATGAGGGTATTTATGAGTCTGTGAGTCCAGATGGCAGACAGTAAATATATGAAATGACACATGATAGACCCAAGCTGTTCTTGAGCTGAACTTGAGTGATTTGAAGGAAACAGCTCTGAATAATTTCTGGGCCTCTCTGACCTCAGAAGGGCATCTTCATGAAAATAGCAACTGACAACCACAACAAATACGAGCGTGCCATGCCAAGAAATGCTCAGCAACCTGCCATACCTCATGCGGTTGATGTTTCTCACATTAGCAGGTACCCAAGATGTAACCCAGGCTCTGGGAAGAGATTGCAGAATGTGTGCTGAGTGCTGGCAGGGGGGTGAGATTTCCCACCCTCACGAGGACTCAGTCCCCGGGCAGAGAGCACCAGGAAAGCAGATCCAGCGCTCACAGTATGGGTGGCACTGCAAGACTGGACCAAAAGGCTCATGGGCACATTCTTCACCAGGCGATAGGGAAGTTTAATGTCTGCTATGAAGCAGAGGATGGCAGATGTGGGGGGCCCTCTGGGTCACATGCTTTTACCCCCTACCCCAGAAGAGTGTGACACACTTCAAAGCTGAAAAGCCACAACACAGGGCATTTGGACGTTGGATCCAGAAGAGGGGGCGGGAGGAGTTAGATGAGGGAGGCCTCTTAGAGAAGGCCACTGGCGAGCTCGGCTGGGAAGGAAGCCACAGCAGTCAGAGAACAGAGAGGGCAGCACTGAGCACAGCAGAAGAGGCTCCTGAGGGCCAGAGTGGGAACAGGGCTTCACAGAGGCTCAAGCTTAAGAGGATCCATCACACAGGGGTCCCAGCCAGGCCCCCAAGAAGAAACATCAGAGCCAGCTCTGAAGCCCAAGGAAGAAAAAAAAAATTCAGATACTCATCTCCCGCAACACTAAGCTGAAATACACCGCACTTCAGTAGGGAGAAACGCCTTCTCAGAAACACCCATGTGCTGATGCCCTCATCCCACACACAGCTTATACACCTCTCATTGCAACATCTGACAGGGAACCTGATGCAGTGCAATAAGAAAGGACAGGCAAGCAAAATACAGCTGGGTGTAGTGACACACGGGTGTACTCCCAACTACTCTGCAGGCTGAGGATCACAAGTTTGAGGCCAGCCTGGGCAACCTGCTAAATTCCTGTCTCAGAATAAGAAAAATAGAAAAGGGCTTTGGGATGTATCTTAGTGCAAATTCAATCCCCAGTACTACAAAACAAAAAAAAAAAATCACAGGTACATTCATTACTCTAAGTCTTCCATAGGTCACAAAACACCAGGCGTGACCCTCCAGCCAGCCACTGGCCATGGCCAGTGACATCCGAAGCTGGTGAGACAGAGTGGTCCAGATACACAGGGCAGTTCTGTGTGGAGAGGAAGCTGTAAATTGGAGGCTGGTATTTTCCACTATCTGGGTAACCTTTCTGGTTAGATGCTCGGTCAACATCCAACAAAGGTCAAAGCTCTTACCCCACGCGCACTTGGCCTTTCTTGCCTGTCCTGCTCCTGCAGTGCGTATGGCTGGCCCTTCACATCTCTGCATCAGTATTAGGGTCAGGCCCACCACGGTCGAATCTCTACTGAACACAAACAGACTTTTCCTCGATATTATCTCCTAAGATATCTAGTGTAACAGTGACTTACACAGCACATGCACTGTGTGAGGTATTACAAATACTCTAGAGACGATTTACAGTGTGTGGAGGATGTGTGTAAGTTATATGCTGATACCGCACCACGGTATTTAAGGCACATGAGTGTCCCTGGGCTTTGGGATCTGCAGAGGTCCTTGAACAGATGGATGCCAGGGGATGACTGCGTTCTCTCTGTCTCCAGAACACAGAGGATGCCACAGGTGGAGTGAGGGTCTCAGGTGCTCAGGATACGGACTGTGCTCCCAGCCTCAGCGAGTTCACACTCCAGATGAGGATGTCGCCTGCGCAGGCAGGGACACGGCTGTACTGAGTGCCAGTGCTCTTTACCGCCTTGCTGCCAGCGGATGCCTTCACGGTCCCCTGTGCCTTCCTGTGTTCCAGTCATGCACTTGTGTTTACCCCCCGTCGATGAGAAATTCTTCCTAGGTGTGCTGAGAGAGGTCCCTGGACGTTCAGCCCAGGCAGAGCTGGAAGGAATGTCACTGCAGGACTACTGCGAGGATTCCATCCTAGAAGGGACAGTGCTGGGCATCTCCTTCCTCCTGGCTCTAAAGCACAAGCACAGGAGATGAGGCCCCGGAGCTGTGATTTGCCTGTGCAGGGCACGTATGCAACAATGTCTTGGGCAAATATAAATTGTCCTAGTGTTTTTTACATGTATTACTGCCCCACTGTTGTTGTTCACTTACTACCATAACTAAGGAATAATTCAACACAACTGATTAAAGCAGTGTGATCCACTTGGGTCAGGCACGAAGTCATTTTCCTCTCACTCCAAAGGCAAAATGTGGGCTGGGGATGCAGCTCAGCGGTGCACTGTATGCTTACCCTGCGTGAGGCTCAGTTCTGATCCCAGCACAGGGAAAAGCGGAATAAGAAAAGGAGTTGTGCTTCGCTCCTTTCTTCCTGGTTTACTGTCCAACTACTGCACCGAAAGCAGAAACTTAAACTCAGTATTAACAAGAAGCAGCGTAAACGAGACAGGCGCGCACTTGTGCCAGGCCTCCTGCCTCGGCATGAACACAGGCTCCTTCTCTACCTGCTTATTGATGGCACGTGCAACACGCAGCTTTGGTGCCTGCACCACAGCTGTGGAAGAACTGAGATGCCCAAACCCAGCTTTTGGTGCAGGAAAGTGCAGTCTTCCCTCCTGCCTGGTTCCTGCACCACGTTTAGGAAGAACTCAAGGGCGAAGAGGGAAATGTTAAAGGTGGCAGAGGGTGCCCCGCATGCTCAGCTGCGGCTAGGAAATGCCAGCAAGGTGAGTGCACACTGCTGTCACCCCAGACCATAGCAAGTAGGGGACCTAGGAGACTGAGTCCGCAGGGCTCAGGCTCTCCAGCTCCACACGGGACTCAGGCCCTCTACTGGTGGAGGGCGGCCAGCCTGTCCCCAGACACAAGCTCTTTGGCCTGCCTAATAAGGCCATCTGCAAGTTGACTGGCTGGCTTGTGGGCTGCCTGCTCTTTGCCCTGCAGTCTCTGGGCTGGCAGGCAAAGCCACAGCCTACCTTCTGGCAGACAAAGGGTTACCCTTTGCCAAAAACTCTTAAAGGGCTGCCCTCTTCGTCCATTTCCATAATAACAGAAATTGGTTGGTGCAGCCTTGGGACTCCAGCCACAGGCTCAGTTTACTGGGTTAAAGACAGTGTCACTTCAGCAGTGGCCAGGCAAGCCAGACTGTGAAAGGGACCCTCTCCCTCTCCCTCTGACTTCCCCCAGCTTCTCCAGCTTCATCAGAAAACTCACTAAAAGGCCCATCTTTCCAGGGACTTATTTAGCATGCATGTGACTCCCTGAGGCTCGCTGGCTTCCAAATAGCAACCTACTGTCTGCAAATAGACTGCCTGTCCTGGATGCTTAACAGACTTACTGGGTCAGGTGCAGCAAAGCAGCTGCGGCTTTCCACAAGAGGAGCAAGTGCCCGCACAAGTGAAATTTCTGAACTTTCAACCGAGGAGGCTGAGCAGTGGGTCAGACCAGGCTTGGATGTAAACACTCATTTCTTTTAACTGTATTAAGGTTCAGGCTCAGAGACAGGGCCATTCCCCAGACCCCCTGTACTTCCATATAAGGAGAAAAACAGATCTGCAGCGATGGCTCTCGGCACATTCCTCACCGCACGCATTCCTAGCTTTTACCCTCAGTCCCTTCCTCATCTGCAGGCTCCCGGCCCAGGCGCTCACCAGGAGGCAGCGCGTCCACACAGAGCTTTGCACAGCACCATCATTTCAAGCGTTCCCAGGTCAAGGGAGGCTGAATTGGAGCAGAATTAGGAACTGTCAGGATGCAGAAGCCGTAACAATGCGCTGGAGGACAGAGTCCATGGGGCACCTCCTTCAGACTCTCATAAGGAGTCACACGTGTCACCCAGACATGTGACGGTGGGGAAAAGGTCAAAGCCTCACCGTGCCACTCTTAATAGTAACATTTCTCGGGTTAGCATAGTTTTTTTTATATATAATTTTTTAGTAACTCAACAAATACCATTGGTTCTTGGCATCTCTGAGGATGGAGTTTGGGGCTTTTGAAGCAAGAGTTACGAAAAGTGGCTGCCTACTAAATACTCAGGTAGTTTTCCTTATCCAGGGTTTGCTCAGTCAGAGGGGCCTGTCGGGGACTGGGAATTCCTGTCTAGATGTTTATGGCAGAAGGGAAGAAGAGCAAGAGGCACGGGACTTTCAACACCACAATACTGGCCTTCTGCTCTGGGCAAGCAGCCTTGGAACTTACACTAGCTGCAAGCGGCCTTAACACACCTTTGCCCTCAGCCTTGACACTGAGGGAATCAGCGTTGTCTCCCCTAAAGTGGGAAGGCTGGATGGCAGGCAAGAGAAAAAGAAAGTGCGGCAGCTGAGCTGCTGGCCACCAAGTCTCTCGCCAGCAGGCTCGGGCGTGCAGGGCCCCTGAAGGAGGTCCTGGTCCTTGCAGTGTGGCCAGGGTCCACGCCACTGCTCCTACACAGCCAGACCTCAGGGCCTCAGAACTCACACTGAACATGCTAATCCCAGAATAATTTCCCAGGTCACCAGCAGTGTTGATGGAACTAATATTGAGTTTATTTTCATTAACTATGATGCCATCAAAGAAAATTCCTCTTTATAGTCCCTGGGACCAACTCTCCTTAACAACAAAGGTATTACCTGACTGGCCCTCCCATGGGCATTTCTGTGTTAAATGAAGTTGCCCAACAGGTTCCCAACACAAGACAGCTATTCATACACCCGACTGCATTACGCCAGCAGCTGACACTCAGTGTCAGTTATGCAGGTATATATTTAGTCACTGTCTGTGTAGCAGAACTGGAACCACTGCATTTCCCCCTTAATAGTAAAGCTGCCAACTATCAGGACAAAAGGACAGGTTTTTAATCAGATCTCCTCCTGTTCTGAAGAGGAAAGAGTGTCTGTTCATGTTCACACATACATTACACCTTTTGATTATCAGATCGCATATGCTATGTTTATGATAGGGTGCCAGGAAGTGATCTTAAACTGACTCTACACTCAGTCAGGGCTGGGTGTACTTCAGGGGTGGAGCACTTGCCCGGCATGTGCAAGACCCTAGATTTAATCCCCAGTACTCCAAAAAAAAAAAATGGTCATTTGCTATCTATTTATATACTACTTTATTTTTAAGCACATTATCACACTATTTTTATGTACATATTTTTAACCTGAACACATGCTTAACCTCTGTGTTAAATCTAAAATATGCTGATACAGCTGCAAACCTCCTTCTGCAGTATTGATTTAGCTTACAATTTTCTACATCCAAGAGTGTCCACTAAAGTACTAAACTTTCTTTTAAAAAGAATTCCCTAAAAAACCGCCATTCCTTGGCTGCACTATGTCGCCCCCTAGTGGTGGAAATGAATTTGTGCACTTCCCAAAAAGTTTTATAAACCCTTCTCTTAATTCGGTAGCAACCCTGCAGCTAGGACATTTTTGTTTACAGCAGTTTGACTATGCCCTGGAATATGTAAAAAGTTAAAAGTTGGTATATTATTTCATTTACTTGTTCAACAAATATTTATTGAGGACCCTGTAGACCAAAACTTGTTCTGGGGGTAGGGACATAGTGAGGTTAACTTTCTGAGCACACAGGCTTATATTTTAGTGATAAAAGCATAAACACAAGCACACCATGGTATCCCTTCGCTTTCATGCAGGCACAGTACATGTTATGTCCATGAAGTAGCAAATACTCTGGAAATGCCAGCAACTTTCTCTCCTCTCTCTTTACCTACTTTCCTGCCATCCTGTGGGCTCCGCCCCTCCCTAGGCCCACAGCCCCCCTCTTCTAAGTACCTGAGGAATACAATGACTATGGGCCGAAGAATGTGAACTCATGAATCCAAACTAACAGGTTTTACTATCAGCTAAATACAAGAATGTTGGTCCACACTATGAACTAAAACACTGACTGTGATAGAAGTGAGGCTGTCTCATAGAAAAGTAACAGGTCTCTATGTAAAAACGGATGCAGTAAGGCAGCATGATACAGATGCTGTGTGCAAACACTGCAACTCTGCAAACATTGTATTTAGATTCTCACATCAGACAAAACAAGAATCATTAACCCACACGTGGAAGAAAATGAATTTTCCTGCTCCTCACTTGAGGCCTCATCTTAAAAACACTCATGATAGCAGAACCAATAATGTTCTGCAATACGCGAGTTCTTACTGCACGCTGGCTGCTGTAGAATATGCCAAGACAGTCGACAGGATGCTCATGCCCACTCGGAGCGCTGGCCTTGGCTGCTGAAGCTACAGTGGCAGGGCTGTCACCACGTGTGGGGAAACGCAGGACCATGGGTGACTGCTGGCGTTGTTCTGGGCTCAGGAGGGAGCTGTACCTACAGTGGCTCTCCTGGCACTTCATGCCGGCCCCAGAAGCTGGCAGTATGTCCATGGCACTAGAGGTTTTTGCTGGTACGATACTCCCCGTTTTGGAGTGTGAAAGTGTAACACACCCAACGCATATCCTATAAAATAAAGCTGCTTGGATATTTCACAAGCCAGGGGGCAAGAGAGTCACCTAGGAGCATGAAATTTCACAAAATCTCAACACATGCAGGTTCCCATTTCTGTTCAAAATTCTAAAGGCACAGTTTAATGTCTTGCTAGTGAGATTCTTCCAGTTAACAGAGAGGCCCCTGAAATGTGGATTCTAAGGTCAACGGGCCTCAGAGGTATGGGGAAGAGGACACACTCTAAGGTCTAACGCGGGATGCAAGCTAATGGTGAGCGTAAACAACTAATATGCAACTGGGCTTTGTCAGCTAGAACCGTGTTTTTAGAAAAGCAGCTCAGCTGATTTCTCAAACAAAATTTGTGCAATTATTAAATTTTAAGTCTCAAAAAAATTCAAATAATCTTTAAAAATCTTTCCTTCATAGCCAAGGCCTAATGGTCATTCTACTGACTGCATTCTAACCTAGCTCATTCTTTAGGGCTGTGAAAGGGAAGGTGCAAAGAGGTTTAGACTCAACTCAGTTTCCAAGTGTAAGAGGAAAAATACCTCCCAAATTCTAATTTGTTGATCTGTTGACTGAAATTTTAAATGGAAGTGCAAATTTGGATATTGAGGGTCACACTGAAAGTTGTTTAAGATGGTGATCCAGGCTAAACAGCCCCACAAAACTTTGGTCCTCTTAGCCGCATCACAGTTACAAACTTTTGAGAGCCACGTTGATATTTGTGGTTAGAAAGCAATTATACCAAAACATAGGTTCTGTGATGTTATACTACAATTGTATTACAATTTTATTTCATAAGGTTTTACACTATTTTAAAAATGAAAACAGCAAAAACTCTACATTCTCTGCAGGCTATGACTGGAGCCAGCTGGAAGTCACTGTGAAGCCTCTGAAAGCCACCTTGAAACTCTCATGAGAACGACGTAGGCTGATGTCCCTGCAGCCTCTAGAACATTTCCGTGGGGCACTTAAGGCATCTCTCACTCCCCAGTGCCCGGCAGGAGAACTCTAAGCGAGGGAAGGCCATGCATGGGGTTCCGGTTGCCTCTCCATAAGACTCAGGTCCTCAGAAACCAAGCTGTCCTACTGAAACCCAGCCACAGAGATGCTCACAACCCAAATCTGTCCCACGCCCACCGCCGCCTACTGGTGTGCCTCTTCTGCCCAGCGCTTCTCAGGGCTCAGGAAATTCTACCTCTACTAAACTTCTAAGTGAAAGAATGATTGCTTATGGGACTTTCCACATTAGTAATGCTCTTTTGGACAATGTGCCAAAGCTTATTAAGGATCTTCAACGCCACACACATATCAAGAAATAGTCAGTAAATGCATCCTGTCATTTTTAAAAAGACAATAATGTTGTTACATGGGCTGAGCCACTGTCCTCGGAGAGTCAAAAGAGCTGTTGCATTCTTAATGTCTCCCCAGTTCTAAAAACCTTGGCAAAAGATCTGGAGATAATCAAAAGATCAGTAGTGGCCGGGGGCCAGCGGAGCAGGGAAGGCAGAGGGCTGAAGAGGTGGCATGGACAGGTTGTTTTAGGACAGTAAAGGAACTTTGTGTTGTAACGCTGGACCCTTGGTACTTCAAATTTGTCAAAACCCATAGAATGCACAACACAAGAGTGAGCCTTGGCCGAAGATGAAGATCAGTGTAGGTTCAGTAATTGTGCCAAATGTACCCTTTTGCTGGTAGACACTCATAACGGAGAGGCAGGGCACCATGGGGCTGCAGCTAGAAGAAATCTCTGCATCTTCTGCTCAGTTTTGCTGGGAACCTAAATCTGCTCCAAAAATTTTTAACTCTGTCTCTGTCTGTCTGTCTGTCTCTCTTGCTCTGTCTCTTTGTCTGTCTGTCTTTGCCTCTCTTGCTCTCTGTATGTCTAACTCTCTATGTATTTGTGAAATTCCAGTCCCTTCTGTATTTCATAGGCTGAAAACCTTCTGGAAAATAAAGGCCACAGGAGGGGATGGGGGAGATTGCTGGTCCAGTGATGAAGGATGCCTTGTTGTCTCCTAGTTACACCTTTGCTTTCCCAATTGTGCTAAACCAGGAACCCGAAGTCCATCACCACCAGCCAAGGCTCACTCTTCATGATTTACAAAGTCCTCTAGCCCATATGGCTCTACAGGGTTCTCAGACATGAAGTTAGGTATCACTGACCTCATGCCACAGATGAGGACACCAGCCTCCGCAGAGCTTAGTGACCACCGAAATGAAGGGTGGGTCTTGGAGAGGTACTTGTGTACCTGTGTTCTCACGGCATTATTCCTGACAGCCAAACTGCACAAGCAACCCAAGGGCTCAGGCTGGGTGAAGGGTCAGACAAAAGGCAGTACACATGGTTAATGAGTGTTAGCCAGCCTGAAGAGGAAATGAACTTTTGCTATATTTGACAATACATGGGAAACACATGCCACCATGCTAAGTGTGATAAGCCAGTCATAAAAAGACAAATACTTCATGATTCCCCTTACATGAGATACTTAGAGTAGTCAGGATCATAGAAAGTCAGAAAATAGAGTGGAGGTTGCCAGGGCATGGGGGAAGGCAGGAAGAGAACTGGTCCTTGGTGGGGACAGAGTTTCCATTTCACAAGGTGAAAAAGATTCTGGAGACAGATGGCAGTGACAGTTGACCTTATGAATAGATTTAACATTAGCAAACTATTCATTGAAAATGGTTAGGATGGTGAATGTTATGTCACATGCATTTTCTCACAATGTAAAAAAGAAAACTGGAAAAGAAGTCTTAAAGGTCAGTACTGAGAGACAAAGAGGACATAAATGGTTAACAGGTGGCTTCTGTTCCTGTGGCCTGTGGGTGTAGAGCTTAGGAAGGACTACATGGTCCCTGAGAGTTGTCCAAGTGCCTGGGTCCCTGTGGCCATTCTGTATGCAGAGATGACCAACTCACTCTCCACTATGGTGGCCACCAAGGTGGCAGTGCTCGCTGCACTCAGTGTGAGCGGAGAATTGTGGACACCAGGAATGAGAGGAGTCTACGGCCATACCGCCCTGAACGCACCCGATCTCCTCAGGAGGGAGAGGAGCCCTGTCGGTCCTAAAACACAGCACTAGTTACCTCTGGGCAACAGGGCCGGGAAATCCGTGTTGGCGAACAGCACAGAAAGTGCCTCTATTTCACACAAAAGCCTGCTTTATTCAAAACTGCTGTTTTCAAGCCTTGGCCACGGTGGCTGCAGAGATGCTGGACTCTGGCTGAGGAAAGGTGAAGTTAGAGAAGAAAATTGAAACAAAATTCTCACTGCATTCTTCTGGCGACAGATTTGGAATGCACGCTGAAACACACAGAGGCCCAGCCAAAGTCTGACAGAAACAGTGCTATGTGCAGATGCCTCAGGGCATCCTTCTGAGCCAGCCTCCCTCTCCCCACTGTCTCTCACCAGCAGCTCAGTTTTTTAATTGATATCAGGGTGTGGGTAATCCTTGCAAGCCAACATGTCATTTAGTTTAGCTTTACAAATATTTGATCATGCTGATTTGGCCAAGAAAAAAAAAAGTTTTCTGTAGCAGGAATAGTTCATCTCTGCAGTCACCAGTCTGAGCAAGCACAGGAGGCCACACTAACAGGGTCCTGCACAGTGCTCAGCCCCCAGGCTTGGCCTGGAACTGCAGGCAAATGCCCAGAAAACAGCTATTTTCTTCTCTTGCCTGCACAATTTAGAACAAGGTATAAATCATGACAAATTTTTTCTCTTTCTTTCCTTCTTCCTTTTTCTCTTTCTTTCTTCTTTCTTTCCCTCCCTCCCTTCCTTCTTTCTAAGAAGTTCTGAATTATGGCAATGTCCTCCCTCCCTTTTCCTTCCCTTTCTTTCTTCTCATTCTCTCCATGCTGGGATGAAGCCTGGATCTTGTATGTGTTAAGCAAACACCACCAATGAGCTATGTGAGAATTTCTGTTTCTTGGCTGTAATCCTCTCTTTATTTAAATTTATTTTTGCACAATCTCATTTTCATTCCCAAAACCTTTGTAGTCTTCTAGGCAGAAGCAAAAGAGAAAGTTCTCAGAAGTCAGACAGATGTGATGTGGGTGGCTTAGGTGAGGGTACTGTATGGTAAGTGAGGGAGAGTTTACCAGCAGTACACCGAGCAGGGTGATTACCAAGGAGAGCCTTCCGGTGTTTGGCTGGCCATTCAGAAAGTCTGCCGCTCTAACGAAAGAGGAGGAGGCAGGAATGGAGTAATCAGGTACGTGAACACACTTATAAAATACACTGTATGGGCCGAATGAAGTTTTGCAAGGATCACTTAATGATAAGCACTCCGAGGGGCTAAGGTGCACTGCTCAGTGGAGCAGGCTTGCCTAGCATGCATTAGGTCCTGGATTCCATCTCAAGCACCTAAAAAGTATTGTTCTGAATTTTGAACCCTAGTTATATATGAGCCCAATTAGGAATCAGAAAGGGACAGTCACATTTATTTGGGGTCTGTGGTAGAATTAAATGTAGGGCTGAAATCTCCTGTAGGGTCTTTCTTTAGCAATCTCCTGTTCTGTGATTCTCAACTGCAGCTAATTGGTAAACTTTCTCCAGCAAAGCAGCCTGAACCCTCCCGTGCTCCACCACACCCAGCCTGACGGCTGTGGAATCCCTGGGTGGAATCCTGGCCCTGGAACTTCTGGAAGCTTCCAAGTGAGTCAGTGTACAGCCCCAGAGTTTAAGTTAACCCTCCACGTTCAGCTGGGGACACACAGGTTGCTAAGGTGCTGACCAAAGCACACGTAGGAATTTAAGCAAGAACCCAATTTCCTTCTTTAGAGCTCAGCATCATTAACACGAAATGTGTCACATGGTGATGCGTGTTGAACAATTATTATTAGAGAGCAAGCAATTCAAACTGTATCAGCCCCAGATCATGAAATGCCGGAGAACGAGATCCCTACACAAAAACTAAGAAATGGAATTAATAAAAACACAACCAAAGAAAAGGCAGTGAAGCAGGAAGGAAGAGGTGTGGCTAGGAGAGGCCATCCTGCCCCTTGATGGTATCTGCAGCCCCCCAGGGCTCCGTGCTGGGGGATCACAGTTAGAAGGCGCTGACCTGTGATGGTCAGTGCACACGGCTGTGACATTCTGGTTTAATTCTAGCACAGACTGTGGGCAGCGGACTTCTAAACACCAGATTTAATGCAACCGCACACAGAGACACTCCTGAAGTCTGCGGGGCTCCTTCCTTAAAATCATTTTCCTGGCTCTACTCCTCCCAGTCCTTAATGCACACTGCTCCTGTGCTAACTTGAAAGGTGGCTTTTTGTTGTGGTTTTCATCTTTGTATCCCAGAAACATGTTATGACAATTAGGCGAGCTTTTCATCCAGGGATCACAGCTAACAACATCAGCATAAATAAGTTCCACCAGCAAAGGCAGAGAAAGAAGCCGCCTGCCTCCCGGAGTTTCCTTTATTGAGCTTGCCTTCCACAGTGCCACGTGCTAGCACACGTCACCAAACCTCCAAGCTGGAGCTGAAAGTAATTACAAAGATGGAAACGTGCTATTATTGATCAGTGATGAGGGTGCTTCTGAAACACTCTGAGCAGAGCCTATTGCATCCTGAGTATCACTCTGGAAGTGGAAACGTGTAAGCTGAGCGACACACGTTCTCCCACTCTTGGACCTAGCTGCCTCTGGCCCATCTGGGGAGAGGCTTCTGCAGGGCACGAGCTGCAGTTATATCGTAAGGTTCTTACCACAGGCCTACTTCAGGATCAAACTTGGATGTCCAGCTCGGCTGCAGGGCCATCTGACTGATGGCAGATCATAGAGGACCCTTAGTGCAAAGGGCGCCTGGAGATAAAGGCCGGGCTCTTAGGACAGACGTGACTATGGCCCTCACCGCAGTGCTTGCTGCCCATGTGCTCCCGTGAAGGCTGCTACAGTAAGGACCGATGACACGCACAGCTACACTGGGCGCCCGCACCGCGCAGGCTTCTGAAAGCGCAGCTGTCGGCTGTCAGTCCCCTGCTTCTCTCACACAGTCCCCCTCACCTTCCTGTCACCCTCTGCCCTAGGCACGTGAAGACACAGAATCTTTCAACTGCCCGCTGTACATCCACACACCTGTGCTCACTGTCCAGCTGGCAGCTGAGTCCGCTGCTCTTCTCCCTCCTCCCCTTTCACTAGCTTGCTGCTTGTAGGGTCACCATGACTCTGATCGAGCCAAATTTAGAGACAGTGTTTGGTGTCTCTGTGGTAGATATGGTGGTTTGTTTTGTTTTGTTTTCACTTTTTTTCCAAACCCACCTTCCTGGTTATGTTGCAGTTTTTTTCATTCACCAATTCATGGATTTAGTAGCAATTCTAAATTCCTGCAATAGCAATGCTGCCCATGCTGACTGAGTGAGTTTGAACTATTTTGCAAGAACTTAGGACCCAGGGTGCCATTCTTGGCGGGTCTCTAAGCACCCCTGCAAATGGCGCAGTGTCCAGTGCTGGCCCTGCCTGCACACCGCACCTGCCCTACTTGGGGCAGACATTGCCAGCAGCCCCCAGGCCTGGAGGGAGTTCACTCTGCTTTCTGGAAGGAGGACTGGGCAGGGGAAGTGTTCACCGCCAGGATGACTGTGGAAGAAAAAAATATAAATGTCTCCATGCACAAGTGTAAATGCTCACAGGGCCTGGTCTTCTAGGTGCAACGTGTGAATTGTGTGCAGTTGGAAAGCACGGATGTCAAGTGTCTGCAGTACAGCACTTAAGATGAAAATGGTCGGGTTGAGAAGAAGATGAAATCAATTTACAAAGAATGTGGAGAGATGTACAATTATTTAACACCTCTTCTCTTCCCTTTAGGAGCTCCTGGTTGTCAGATTACGGGATGCTGAGAGCACGCTTTTCTTTCTCAGACAGGCATCGTTTCAGAGGCAAATAAAAGGTAGCGCCGGGCTGCACCAAGGTGTGGATGTGCGTGGTGTTTTGTCCCAGCCAGATGAAGAAGACTGTGCGGAGGAGACGCACAGACCCTGCATCCAACACAGAAACAAACGCAATGAACAGCAAAGAAGAAAAACGGGGAGGGGGTTATTCGCTCTGTTTTCTAAAAAGACTAAAGACAGGAATCTTTGTATTGCTACAGCAGAGTGCTGTGGGGCAGGGCACGGCATAAAATGAGGTGCTCACACAGGTTTTAAAACAAGAGTGGAAAAAAGCATGCATCGCACAGATGCTTGATGTAAAGCCTGAAACGCGGAGAAGAACTCTGGGTCCTGGCTGCAAAATGCACCCCAGAATCGTGATCTGATTTACAGCCAGAGCTCATCTGATCTCTTCACCCGTAGGTCCGAGCGCCCTGGAATTCAGTGGACAGAGCTGCGGGCTGGGTCCCGCGGAGGTGATGGAACAGCACAGGAGCGAGAACCTTCCTCCTCAGAGCCGTCACAACGTCTGACTCAGTAGAAAGGAAGGACACATCCAGGCCTGCTCAGACCACATAGGGATCAAAACCTATATTGAGGAGAACACTTAACGGGGACCCCCAACATATATCTTTTTAAATAACCTGTTAATTTTGGAATTTTATTCGGTTTCATATAAAACTAGACGGCAAGTCACTGCCATGCACAAAATCAGGACTTGACTTGTAGAGGTGACACTACGTAACAGGCCCAAGGTACCATCTTTCAAACATGAAGTTGTGTTTGTCATTTCTTGATTCATGGGATGAAGATACAGCTAGAGAGTAGCAGTGGGCTCACAGTGAAACACTCTAATCTTCTCCCAAAATTCCCTCACTGAAGGCTGTTAGTTTCTTGTCCGTCCTTTCATAGTTCCCTCATGTTAGCAAATCTAAAAAATATTTATTTTCTCTTTAATATATAAAGTGCATGTGGGAATCTTCCTGAATGGCACAGACAGTGTCTTCATTTTGATAGCTACATAATATTTCACTCCATACACTCCATACTTGGCTTAAACTGCCCCTCATTGTGAATGTTAACAACGCAGTGTCTCATGTTTTGTTGCAAACAAAGCTGCAGTGTATGACCTGAATACAGCGTATCTGAAAGAACTCTCCCAGGAACAGCCAAATTGTTCTTCATCCAGCATGCGCAGCACACTTTGCATTCTTATCGGTCCTCGGGTATGAGAGTTTTAGCTGCTGATCTCCTCAGCTGATTCAAAACTTTGACCTTTAGGGTCATTTTAACTTTGAAGCAGAGCTGGAGGTCACATGGTGCCAACTCTGGAGAAGAATGTGGGGGCGGACACGCAGTGATGTTTCCTGGGCCTGCGTTTCCACCGGATGCGTTCAGGAGCCGCCTTCACCATGTTTTTGGTCACACCTCATAAAGACTGCATGAGGACTTCCAAACTGCTTCAGAAAGTGGCAAGAAGAGGCGGTGAACATGTTCAGAGTAGAGGGGGGCGTGCACTGTGAAGGAGATTAATGGCAGTGCATTTCTTACTGTGACACATTTTTTAAAAACTTAAACATTCACCATAGTTCTCGATTGCCTTTTCAATGAGCCACTGTCTATGACATGAGCCTCAAATAATTTTCCTTTTCTCCTCCCTTTCTCTTAGGCGAGGTTTTCTACAAGTGCAAAAGGAGTTTTTTAAAAAGCGTGGTTGATTTTTATCATCTTTTCCTTTTTGACCTTTGGATGCTAAGCTGGACTGCCAGATCAACACCACAAAGAGATTTTTCTACATTTTATTCTGGTACTTAAATTTTTTTTTATTTTGAGAAAAATTAAATCTGTTCAGAGCAGAGAGAACACTACAGTGAACCTCCATCCACCCAAGCATCTAGATGCAGCAATTACCAGGGTTTGGCTATATCTGCCTGTCCTCAGTGCTCCTTCTCTGTGAAACTCTGAAAGCAGACCCAAGATACTGAGTCACTTTTATCCCTATGTGCTTCGACAAACACTAAAAGTTATGGTCATTTCCTAGTATTACTGTAAAGCTATTCTAGGTAATAACTTCAAAGATACGATTTTGTATCCAGTACCTGGTCCACACTCAGTTCTCTGTGGTTGGTTTCTGGGTAATAGTAAGCTATGCTCCTGTCGCTCTGGGTGCCTAGAGGAACAGTACCTCTCTCTCCACACCGGGAGCCAACTCCAAGAGCCCCATGCAGCCTGCCCCAGCTGAAGTCCCGCTGCTGGAATTCTCCCTTTCGTTTTCTTCCCTGAGAAGGCAGCTTGCTCACTATCTTCAGCACCCTGCTTGGGACATTTCGTCATGGGTCTAGAAGCTCTTCCCGAGCTGTCTGAGGTCCGAGGGCAGCCTGCTCACGTAACCATAGCGCAACTCACAGGGAACTGGGCCAGGCCAGCCGCTAGAACATGTCAAGTGTTCCTTGTCCCACCGCCCGGGCCGGACCTGATACGATGCTCGTTTTAGCTCTGGTAGGAATGGCTGTGTTGTGGTTCCAGTGCCACCCCCTGTTCAGGATAAAAGTACTTGACATTTTATAATACCCTGGAATATTTTGGAGAGGAACAGAGAACAAAAGAATGCAGTGCCGGAGAGGCCACATGCCTGTAACCCTGGGGGCACATGCCTGTAACCCTGGCTACTTGGAAGGCTGTGAGGTAGGAGCATTGCGAGTCTGAGGCCAGTCCAGGCCAACATGAGGAGACCCCATCTCAAAATAAAAAATCAAAAAGGGTTGGAGGGTGAGGGTCAGTAGTGGAGTGCTTTGCTTGCCTAGTGTGTGAGAAACCCAGGGATCAACTCTCAGTATTGCAAGAAAGAAAAAACCACACACACACAAACGGCAAGGCCTAAGGAGGAAAAGTCTAAATTTAATGGGTTCGTCTAAGGTCAACAGCCTTTCTAGAGACAGGCTTTGTTACTATTAGACTTCGGTAAAGGCAGGACCTGCTTCTGCTGCACCTTGCGGATGAGACCAAGGAGTGCATATCCTAGAAGCAGAGTAACTCCTTAGAGAACTACTGATCTCAACCAGGGTGAGGGGAGCCAGCTAATCCCTTGGGATCCCCACGTTTGGGGCAGCTTAGAGGTTCCAGGTTACATAGGGATATTATGTACAAAGGGAGGGTCTCTAAGCTTCAGGAGATAGCCAATGGCCCAGAGGAGCAAGTACGGACAGAACGGTGTAAAATCTGTCCTCAGAAGATGTCAGCTAGTTCTTCTCTAGCAATGTTCTACATGCCCCAGGGGCCAGCCGGATGTCTGCAGGACTCACCTGCCTAGCTTAAGTCTCGCTGTTCTTCCCGTTACAGGGACGGGGAGGGTCTGCTGGGTGCAGGCCTCCTCATCCTCTTTCCTCTTCTCCTTCCTCTCAGCCCCTTCTTCTTCTAATAAACGTGTGCTGCCCATGTTGTCTTGGCAGTGACAGGTCCTCAGTGCCAAAAGCAAAGTGGCTGCAGGGCCAGGTATGCTCAGGGAGAATATCTCAGGGCTCCTGCTCTCCTGTCACCCCCTTCCAGTCCCTCCTGTGCCAGTCACGACACGCGGTGACAGCATGACTGGCCAACCTGGGCCCGGGACGGCAGCGCAGGGATCGGATGTGAGTGCTGGGAGCCGGGCTCGGCCGCAGCTGAGTCACTTGTGCCCTGACAACGAGCTCTCCCGGTCTGGGGAGGCAGCTCTGCCACCTGTAGGTGCCCTGCCCGGGCGCCTGCAGTTCAGCAAACAGCCTGTGCGCCATCAAATGGCTCTGGAGGCGCGGGCCCGTGAAAACAAGGGGAGGGAGTCTTGCATTTTCTTGGATTTTAAGTATGATTTTCCAGTGATATGTTGTGTGGGTAAGAAGAAAACTTTGCAAAGGAAGGCACTTTTCAAAATACCCTTAGTTCCTTGGGAAGTGAGCTTTCTGTAGATGTGCTTCTTCTAGATGTGAATGCCTTGACTGGACAGGATGCACGCAGGGTGGCCCAGTGCCCAGGGCAGAAGGGCAGTGTGGAAGGAAGGTGGTGGCACTGAACCAAGATGCTACAGTGAGTGACAGGGCCTGGTGCCGGGCCGGCCCCTTGTGCTGCCCACCAGAATCACAGGGAGGAGGGCACCGCCCCTGCTGCAGGTTATCAGTACACAGGTTGGACGGGCCCAAGAAATTGTACTTTCCTGCGTGAAGTAAATCTAAGGCTCATTCAAGAGCTGCATGAGGTAAATCTAATGATCATTCAGTATCTTCCAAGATGAAGGTGATATGATTCCGTGTAGTTCAATTAAACTAGATTTTCTTCTAGATGAATAAATATGCAAATATTCATATATAATGCCAGTTTCAACCCAAACAACGTTTTCTTCTTTTGTGTAATTTTAAGGGACCTGCCTAGACTAAACGCCAGATAGCTACCTTACATATGAGCTCCAAAATTCCCCAGGACTCCACTCCAGCAGGGAACTCTTCCTCTCCCATTGTGGAATGTGTAAGGTGGTATGGCAGAGGTGACTTCTGTGTGCACGGGCTGGAACGCTGGTGCCCCCATGCCCTGAGCTGGTGCCTCCGGGAGCTGGCTCTGGGAAGGCTGCCCCAGCATCACGGACTTGTTCTTAATGTAGCCAACACCAACATAAAACATTTCAAAGCCATGTTTTCAACATTAAAGACTGTTACATTATTTCCTGAGATCACATGTAAATCACAAAGTTAAATGATCTACTTTTAACACCAAAGTTACAAAAAAATTGCAACAAAATTTTAGTTAGAAAAGTCCTTGCTGTTTATGGGTAAGAAGGAAACCTACAAGTCCTCTCTGCCCTAAAAAGGGTCCTCCCCTTCTCCTTCTTCTTTCTTCCCCTTCGT
>PVLD010027510.1:0-20673 GCA_004027595.1 Dinomys branickii | reverse complement strand
ATGTTTCAGATTTGAAATCATTTTCCCTCCAGTCATTCATCCATTCATTCATGCCTCACACTCTTCTTGAGCGCCTCATTCTGAGCCATGTGCCACGCTATGCCCCGGGATGACAAAAAGCCATCCTTGAAGAAGGCCACAGTGCAGTAAGGAAGACAAACAGACACATAAGCAGGTCGTTTTGAGACTGTTAAACAAGTTATCTATAAAGATCTGTTACACAGCGTAAAGAGGGCATGCTTGGCTGGGGGGCCGGTGGCGGGGGTGGCAGGGACATGTGGGGAACAGCTTCACAAGAAGACATGGTGGCTGCTTGATGACTGAGTTCGAGTTCTTCAAGGGGCTGGATGGCGGTGTGTACTGTACCTGGACTTGTTTAAGGTATGTTGGGGCATAACGTGGGTTTAGGTGAAACGTGTGGGGAGACGGTGAGAACTGGGAGGTGGCTGGGAAGGAGTGACAGCCTTGTATGCCTCTCAGAGGGCTTGGACTTGATCCCTGGGTGATCAGGAATCATCTCTGGACTGTGAGCAGGCCAGTGCCATGGTTAAATCTGAATTTCCTCGAGCACATCCTGGCTACCGTACGGGGCGTGTGGGTAGAGAAGCTAGGTTCGGAAACAAAAGACGAGAAATGAATGCTGGGAAACCCGGATTGCCGGTTTAAATGTGAACTTCAAAAGAGTAGAGAATAACGATTTAGTGCAAAGCACACAGCAAATACTGTACAGGGCAGATTACTTTTCTGATTCTGTTTATCTGAAATTTAATTTAATAAGAAATCATATATTTTACCTGGCATCCCTACCTTAAGAGTCGTTTAGGAGAGATGACGATGGCTTGCACAAGGATGGAAGTAGTAGAGTTTGGGCGGGAGTGGAAAAATCCAAGGGCTACCAGAAGACAGACAGAACCTGGGATATCATAGATGTGGGAACAGGAAAGAAATGGAAAGCGTCCACCATGGCAAGAAATCTCCAGGTGGGCTGTTTACTCCGTGTTGGGTCTTCCACCTGCTCTGCCACCCCCAAACACCACATTCTCTGAGGTCAAAACTCCTTCCCCCTCTCCCCCACAAAAATGCCAAAGAACTGAAGCCAGGAGCTCTCGCCTTTCCTGTTCAGTTCTCTCCTCCTCTGGCTTGGCCCAGGTCCTCCACCAGGGGCTGGGGCCTAGGATGAAGTTAGGGGACCTTTACGTCTCTGTGCTTGATTTCTTTACACTACTCTTCTGAACTGCAGCATGAGGCGTTCAGCCTGTTGTTGAATAGGAAAGATCTTTTCCTGTCAGGGAGGGAAATCCTAGAGTCCTAGAAACCTCCAAGCTTCCTCAGGGCTTTCTCACCTCAAAGTTTGGGACTAAAATGGTCCTCTGGCCTCTTTGGGTTTCTTGTAGCCCAACAGTGCCTCCCAGTGGTCACAAAGCACGCAGTACTCTAAAATGAGATGGAAAACGGGTTTACAGATCACTGGGAAAGGTTCACATTAAAAGATCATAGGTCTTAAGAAAAAAAAAAAAACCATAGGTCTTGCCCCTGCTGCTGGGCATCTATTAGAAGTGTTGTCAACACTTCTAGGCTGTTAAAGAAGAATCTAACTCACATGGATCGATCTTCAATGGATCTGCTGGTAAACAAGTGGCCTGAGATAACATCCAAGGGATCAAACAACCAGGCCCTGAGGTCTCCATTCTTTTTTATTTTATTTTAAAGAGAAAAAACAATAAAAACTATGTTACAGAATTTTAAAACAAGATAATAGGAAATTAACAATGGTTAATATATTGTGTACTTTTTAAAAAATTATTTTAAAAAATAAAAGAAGGAAAGCATATTAACAAACAGACATCCATTTACAAAGTAGTATAAGAACAAGTATTACTGAATTACAAACTGGTAGGAAATTAACAAGTGTTGCTGTATTACATATTGATATCTTCAAAGTGGTTTCTCAGTGAAACAAAGAGACATGCAAACTTGATAAAATAATTAATCATTAACTGATCCTTACAGTAAAGCGATAGAAGTCAGTACTACAGCTATGGTAGCTATCCTGTGTGGACATATGTACATAGTTTCCCCTTCTTTCTTTTCTCTTTTCCCTAATCCCAGTTGCTCTTTACTTTTGAGTAGTTTCCTTTTGTTTCACAATGTCTATCACACCTCTTAATTTTTATTCACTCTTTCAGATTCTTATACTAGTGAGACAATACGTTGTTTACACATGGAGGTCTGATTTATTTCACTTATGAGTATGGTCTCTAGCTGTGACCATTTACCTATAAAAGCCTTGAGTTTATCTTTCTTTGTAGCTGAGTAATATTCCATTATATGAAAGTGCCACAATTTTTTTACCGATTCTTCAGTGGATGGGTATTTGGGTTGCTTCCACAATTTAGCTATGACAAATCCTGCTGCTGTAAACATGGGTGCACATATATTGCTGTGATATGATGTTTTCAGTTCTTATAGGAAAATACCCCAAAGGGGAATAGCTGGATTAAAAGGGACCTCCAGATCTAGTTTGCTGAGGAATCTCCAAACCGATTTCCACAGTGGTTTGACCAGTCTGCATTCCCACCAGAAGTGCAGAAGTGTTCCTATTTCTCCACAGCCTTGCCAGCATTTGTTATTGGATGATTTCTTGATGCTGGCCAATCTTACTGGGGTGAGATGAAATCTCAATGTTGTTTTTATTTGCATTTCTTGAATGACTAATGATGTTGAACATTTTCTCATATATTTATTTGCCATTTGTATTTCTTTATCTGAGAAGTGTGTATTCACCTCAGATGCCCATTTCTGGATTGGGTCTTTGAATTTTGGGGGGCTGATGTTTTTCAATTCTTTATATGTTCTAGATAGAAGACCTTTGTCCAAGGGACAATCAGCTAAAATTTTTCCCAGTTGGTGGGTTTTCTTTTTACTCTGCTGGTGATTTTTTTTAGATGTGCAGAAACTTTTCAGTAGGATGAGATCCCAGTTGATTCTTTCAAGTATTTCCCGTGCGGTTTGGTTTTTGTTCATGAACTCTCTGCCTATCCCTATGTCTTTGAGGTTTTTACCTACTTTCTCTTTCAATAGATTTAGTGTTCCTGTTTTCATATTGAGATCTGTCATCCATTTTCACTTGAGTTTGGTGCATGGTGATAGACTTGGGTCTATTTTCAGCCTTCAGCTCGTGGCAAGCCAAGTTTTCCAGTACTGTTTATTAAAGAGGCTATCTTTCTTCCAGTGAGTTTGTTTGGCTCCTTTGTCAAAGATTAGGTGGCTGAGTGTGTTTGTGGTTGTGGCCATTTCTTCCAGTCTGTTTCATTGATCCTCTGGTATGTTTTTTAGCCAGAACCATGTTGATTTTGTTACAGTAGCTTTGTAGTATAATTTCAGGTCAGGAATTGTGATTCCACCTGACTTGTCTTTGTTGCTCAGGATTGCTTTTGCTATTCTGGGTCTCTTCTGGTTCCAGATGAATTTAAGGAATGTTTTCTCTAGATCTGTGAGGTATGCTACTGGTAGTTTAATGGGAATTGCATTGAACTTGTACAACAATTTTGGCAGTATTGCCATTTTCAAAATGTTAGTTCTTCCTATCCATGAGCAAGGATTATTTTTCCATTTACTGAAATCCTCTCCAATCTCCTTTTTCAGAGTACTGTAGTTTTCATTAAATAGATCTTTTACTTCTTTTGTTAGATTGATTCCTAAATATTTCCATTTCTTGGATGCTATTGTGAAAGGTATGGTTTCCTTAATTTCTCTCTCAGTCTGTTTGTTGTTTGTGTATGGGAATGCTGTTGATTTTTGAGTGTTGACTGTATTCAGCTACACTGCTGAGTGTGTTGATTAATTTAAGGAGTTTTCTTGTGGAGATTTTGGGGTCTTCCATGTAGAGTATCATGTCATCTGCAAATAATGATAATTTTACTTCTTCCATTCCTATCTTTATTCCATTTGTTTCTCTCGCTTGTCTAATTGCTCTGGCTAATGCTTCCAGAACTCTGTTGAATAGAAGTGGTGAAGTCGACATCCTTGTCTTGTTCCTGATTTTAAAGTGAAAGTTTTCAGTTTTTTCCATTGAGTATGATGCTGGCTATTGGTTTGTCATAGATGGCTGTCATAGATCAGATTGAATTAAGGATCATTTATTCCTATTTTCTGTAGGGTTTTTATCACAAATGCATGTTGGACTCTGTAGAAAGGTTTTCTTTTGCATCTATTGAGATGATCATGTGGTTTTTGTCTTTGGCCCTATTGATATGGTGTATAATATTTATTGATTTGCAAATATTGAACTATTCCTGTATTTCTGGAATGACTCCAACTTTGTCATGGTCTATGATTTTCTTCATGGTTTGCTGCATTCTATTTGCTAGTATTTTATTGAGTATCTTTACATCTATATTCATTAGGGAGATTGGTCTGTAGTTCTCTTTCTTGGTTGGGTCCTTCTCTGGTTTTGGTATCAGTATAACACTTGCCTCTAGAAATGAGTTAGGGAGAATTGCTTCCTTTTCAATTTCATTGAAGAGTTTGAGGAGTGTTGGCATTAAATCTTCTCTGAATATTTTATAGAATTTGCTGTTAATCCATCAGGGCATGGGTTTTCTTTGTTGGTAAAATTTTAATCAGGTTTGCAATGTCATTAATTGATATTGGGTTGTTCAGGATTTTTACATTTTCTTGTTGCAACTTTGGTAATTCATATAAATCTAGGAATCTGCCTCTCCTGAGTTTTCTATCTTATTGGAGTAAATATTTTCAAAGCAGCTTTTAATGATCTTTTGAATTTATGTAGGATCTCTAGTAATTTCATCCTTTTAATTCATTATTGCATGAATTTGAGTTTTTTCCTTTCTTCTTTAATGAGATTGACTAGGGGTTTATCAATTATATTTATTCTTTCAAAGAACCAACTCTTTGATTCATTTAGTTTTCGTAGTGTTTTCTTCATCTCAATTGCATTAATTTTTGCCCTGATCTCTATAATTTCCTCCCTTCTTTGGGCTTTGGGTCTGACTTGTTCTTCTTTTTCTAAAAGTTTAAGGTACAGCATTAGGCTATTTATTTGTTCTCTTTCTGCTTTCTTTATTGGTGAGTTTACCACTATAAATTTCCCTCTGAGGACTGCTTTCATTGCATCCCACAGATTCTGGTAAGTTGTATCTACATTTTCATTTGTTTGTAGATATTTTTAAATTTCTTCTTTAATTTCTTCTGTGACCCATTGGTTATTCAGGAGGTTGTTATTTAATTTTCAAGTGTTTGTGGAGTTTTTGGAGTTCCTTTTGTGATTAATTTCCAATTTTATTACACTGTGGTCAGATAATATGCATGGCATAATTTAAATTCTTTTGCATTTAGGTAAGTATGCTTTATGGGCTAGAATGTGGTCTATTTTAGAGAAAGTCCCATGTGCAGCTGCAAAAAATGTGTATTCTGATGTTGTCAGGTGGAACACTCTGTATACATCTACTATGCCCATTTGTTTGCAGATTTAGTTCAGATCTGTTATTTCTTTGCTGACTTTTTATCTAGTTGATCTATCTGTTTGTGTCAAAGGGGTGTTGAGGCCCCCTATTACAATAATGTTATTAATTATTTGGTTTTTCATGTCTGTTAAGATTTGCCTTACATAGTTTGGTGCTCTGTTATTTGGTGCATACATGTTTATGATTGTTATCTCTTCCTCTTGCAGTTTTCCCCTAACAAGTACATAATGACCTTCTTTATCTCTTTCTTTTTTTTTGCGGTACTGGGGATCGAACTCAGGACCCTGTGCTTGCTAGGCAAGCGCTTATTCCACTGAGCTATATCCCCAGCCCCTTTATCTCTTTCGATTGTTCTCGGTTTGAAGTTTACATTGTCTACAAACATAATAGCTACCCCTGCTTTTTTCTGGGCTCCTGTTGCATGGAGAATTGTTGCCCATCCTTTGACTTTCAGTGTATGGATTTCCTCTGAGTAAAATGTGTTTTCCTGTATACAGCATATTGTTGGATTTTGTTTTGTAATCCACTCTGCAAGTCTGTTTCTGTTGACTGGTGAGATGAGACCATTTACATTAATGATTATAATTGATGTGTAGTGGCTTGTCATTGTCATGCTATTTACTTCCTTTTGTTTTCCTACTTTTTCTACCTGTTTAATTGCTTGCTCTCCTTGAGAGTTCCTTTCTATTGTTGTTCTTGAAATTGTGGTGATTTTTTCTCTGTCTAGAATATCTTTTAGTACTCTTGTAAGGATGGTTTGGCACTTATGAAATTCTTCATTTGCTCTTTGTCATGGAAATATTTTATTTCTCCATTAAATTTGAAGGATAATTTGGAAGGCTGCATCAGTCTTGGTTGGAAGCTGTTTTGTCTCAGGACCTGTAATACTTTGCTCCAAGCTCTTCTGGATTGGATGGTTTATGCTGAGAAGTCTGTCATGATTCGATTTCATTCAAGTGGTTTTGCAAGCTTTCAATGGAAGTTTTGATTTCCTGGAAATCTATTTGAATCTGTTTCATGTGTTCTAGTTCATTCCTATATTGTTCATTTAACAATTCCATGAGTTGCCTATGCTCAAGCATTTTTTAAAATATTTCTTCTTTAGCTGTGCTAAGCAATTCTTTCATTATTATTGTCATTTCATTTTTTGGCTGAGAGATTATTTCTGATCTGATGTCTTCTATGGCCTGATGATGGAGTTGTTTACTTCCATTGCAATCATTTCAGCAATTTCAGGTGTGTGTTTACTAAGTTCTCCTATGTCAGTGTCTCCTAGACTTGTTCTGAGTGGGGTGGAGTTCTAAGATTGCATTTTAGTCCTTTACCTTGTCATGTTTGATGCTGGAGGCAGAATGCTCAGTCTTCCTGTTCCCTGGCAGTTCATCAAAGGTCACTAGTATCCCTAGTTTTCTTGGTCATCAGACTTGCCCCTCAGTGTCCACTGAGATGCCATGCTTAGTCTGGGGTCTTCTGGCAAATGGTGAAACGTACTTAGTTCTGCCAAGTCTCAGAGTTAACTGTGATGTCAGCTGATGGCAGACTGACTGATCCAGTGTCCCCTTGCATCTCAGGACACAAGTATGACACAGAAGTGGGCTGCACTGGTGGTGCCATCATGGACCAGTGGTCCTGTGTCCCCAGGCAGTTCAGGGTGCAGGCATAACCCAGATGAAGTCACAGGGTCAACAGTTCATGGACCAACTCATTCCACGTCTCCAGGCAGATCAGGGACAGGAGGCAGATGTGGGCTGCGCTGACAGTGATCACGGACTGCTTGTTTCTATGACCTCCAAGAGGTCAGGGCATGTGCAAAGCCCAGATGAGAACTGTGGTGCCAAGAGCTCATGGACTGCCTGTTCTGGTACCTCAGGCAGCACAGGACACATGCAGGGAGGGTCCAAATGTGAACTCCAGTGTTAGCAGTTCGTGTGCCTTCCGGATCAGAATTTCCTGTCTACACCAGGTGCACGGAAGGCAGAGACACAGACTGTAATGGTGGTGGGGTCATGAGTCAGCTGCTCTGCCCCCAGGTAATAGATGGGGAATACTTGGTTCTCTCAGCATTCAGCTATGAACTGTGATGTCAGTGGATCATGGACTGCCTGATTCTGTGCCTCCAGGCAGCTCAGGGCACCCACAGGAGCCAGATGTGGGCTGCACTAGCAGTGATCATGGACTGCCTGTTTCTGTGACCTCCAAGAGGTCAGGGCATGTGTACAGCCCAGACACGAACTGTGGTGCCAGCAGTTTGTGGACTGCCTGCTCTGGTATGTCAGACAGCTCAGGACACAAGCAGGGAGAGCCCAAATGCGAACCTTGGTGTTAGCAGTTCATGAGCCTTCTGGGTCAGAGTCTCCTGTCCGCACCCAGTGCATGGAGGACAGAGTATACTGTGTATTGTTATCTTCAAAGTAGTTTCTCAGATTACAAGATGTAGGCATGAAAAACTGATAAAACAATATAAGCACAAACCATTCATTTCAATGCACTTATGCAAATTAGTAATATAATTATCTTATATATATATATATATATATATATATATATATATATATATGTTTTCTTTTCCCTTCTTTTCTCCTTTCCCCTATCCCAGTTGTTCTTTCCTGGTGAGCAGTTTCTTTCCCTTTCACAACATCTATTATATATTTTGGATCATATTTACTCTTTCAGTTTCTTATACTAGGGAGACAATATGATGTTTTCATGTGAGTTTAATTTATTTCACTTATGAGTGTGGTCTCAAGTTGCATCAATTTACCTTGAGTTTATCCTTCTTTATAGCTGAGCAGTATTACATTATATTAAAATACCACATCTTTTCTTATCCATTCCTTGGTTGATAGGTATTTGGGTTGTTTCCAAGATTGAACTATTATACATTGTGCTTCTATGAACATGGGTGCACATATATTGCTGTGGTATGATGTTTTTAGTTCTTCTGGAAAAATGACAAGAAGGGGAATAGCTGGGCCACATGAGGCCCCTAATCCTAGTTTTTTGAGGGATCTCCACACAGATTTCTATAGTGTTTGCACCAGTCTGCATTCCTACCACCAGTGGAAAAGGTTTCTTTTTCCAAACAGTGCCACCAGGATTTGTTATTGGTTGATTCCTTGATGACAGCCATTCTTTCTGGAGTGAGATGGAGTCTCAGTGTTGTTTTAATTTGCATTTCTTGAATGCCCATGATGTTGAACATTTGTTCATACATGTCATGTTTAGGGGCTTATTGCAAGTTGAACAATATAATATGCAGGTTATATATTTTATAAGACTATTTATAATAGTCACCCAAAGAATCATATACAAGTGAGGGCAGGAAATCTGTCCACACATAAAAGATCCAGCCAAGGGCTTGGATCGCATGAAAATGTCCTGTGTGAATCCAGCTGAAGACCTAGAGCTCATAACAGTGCCTCCCAGAAATCCAACTGGAGGCCCACAGCCCATGACAGTGTCTCATGCAGGTCTGTTTCACAGATCTGTGCTGGAAGGCCCAAAGGTCAGTGGTGGAATCTGGAAAGTCTGTGCCAGTAGGATGAAGCATCTGTGCTAGCAAGCTGAGGGATCTATACTGGAGCCATGAAGTGACACTCAAAGTAAGAACCAGAGCTCCCCTGAAAAGCACCACAGACATCCTCAGCAATAGTGAGGTCTCAAGCTCCTCCAATGATCAGGATAGCTGAGTTCCCATCAGAAAAGCCAACATGACAATCTTCTACAGGAGAGTGACTAGTGCACCTTCTTCCCTTCCAGAACCAGGTAGCAATGCTCAAAGTGAGGACCAGAGCTCTCCAAAATGAACCAAAGCTGTTCTCAGTGCCAACAAGAACCCAAGCTCCTTGAAGGATGAAAATATCCAAGTTCATCAGGAAAGCCATCACGACAAGCTCCTCCAAAAGAGCTAACAGCTCCTTACAGTTTCTAACAGCTCCCAATGGCCTCCCTCAGTTCCCAGCAGCCTAACTTCTCCTTCTCCAGTTCTGCCTTTTATGCTGCTGGCAACAGTCCTCAGGTGGGCCTCCCACACACAGCACTATGCCTACTCAGTTCACCTGGGTGTTGTAAGTGGACTACCAGTTGTCAATCCACTAAAATATATTCATTTGCCATTTGTATTCCTTCATCTGAGAAGTGTGTATTTATCTTAGATCCCCATTTTTGGATTAGGTCTTTAAATTAGGGGGCCTGGTTTTTGTCAATTCTTTCTATGTTCTAGATAGAAGTCCTTTGTCTGAGGGACAGTTGACTAAGATATTTTCCCATTATGTGGGTTGACTTTTTACTCTGTTGGTGACTTCTTTTGACTTGCAAAAACTTTAATGAGATTCCAGTTGTTGATTCTTTGAAGTTTTCCCATGCAATTTGTGCTTTGTTCATGAACTCACTGCCTACCCCTATGTCTTCAAGAATTCTACCTACTGTCTCTTCCAGTAGATTTACTGTTTCCGTTTCAATATTTACATATTGACTTTAGTTGAGAGCATGGTAGTAGACATGGGTCTAGTTTTAGTCTTCACCACATGGAAAGCCAGGTTTTTGAGCAACATTTATTAAAGAAGCTATCTTTCTTCCAGTGAACATGTTTGACCCCTTTGTCAAAGGTGGCTGAATGTGTTTGTAGTTGTGTCTCATTTTCTAATATGCTTCACTGATCCTTGGGTCTACTTTTTGCCAGTACCATGCTAATTATATCACAGTAGCTTTGTAGTATAATTTTAAGTCACAGATTGACTGACTTCCTACCTGGCCTTTGTTGCCCAGGATTGCCTTTGCTATTCTAGGTCTCTTCTGTTTCTGAATGAATTTTAGGAAGGTGTTCTCTAGACCTGTGAGATATGCTGGTGGTATTTTGATCAGGAGTACATTAAATCTGTATAACAGTTTTGGGAATATGGCCGTTTTCACAGTGCTAGTTCTTCCTATCCACGAGAAAGAGATATCTTTCCATTTTCTGATATCCTCTTCAATCTCCTTTTTCAGGGTACTATAATTTTCAATATATAGATCTTTTACCTTCTTTGTTAGACTGATTCCTAAGTATTTCATTTTTTTGGATGCTATTGTGAAGAGTGTTGTTTCCCTCATTTCTCTCAGTGAGTTTGTTGTTTTTGTCCAGGAATACTATTGATTTTTGAGGGTAGACTTTTTATACAGCTATATTGCTGAATTTGGTTATTAAATATAGAAGTCTTATGGTAGAGTATTTGGGATCTTCTATGAAAAGTATTGTGTCATCTGTAAATAATGATAACTTCTTCCTTTCCTAAGAAATAAGAATTCCTTTTATTTTTCTTTCTTATTTAATTGCCCTGGTTAATGTTCCCAGAACTATATAGAATAGGAGTGGTGATAGTGGACGTCCTTGTATTCTTCCTGATTTTAGAATGAAAGCTTTCAGTTTGTGTCCATTTAGTATGATGTTGGCTATTGGTTTGTCATAGATGGCTTTTATCAGAGTGAAGTAGACAATCTATCCTGATTTTCTGTAGGTATTTTTTTTTTTTAACATGAGTGAGTGTTGGGCTTTGTCAAAAGCTTTTTCTGTATCTATTAAGATGATCATGTGATTTTGTCTTTGGTTCTGTTGTTATGTTGTATTACATTGGCCTGTAGGAATGATTTATTAATTTTTTTATTCTTTCATAGAACCAACTCTTTGATTCATCAATTCTTTGTATTTTCTTAGGCTCAATTACATTAATTTCTGCTCTGATCTTTATAATTTCTTTCCTTCTTTGGGCTTTGAGCTTGAATGGCTCTTCCTTTTGTAGAAGCTTGAGGTGCAGCTTTAGGTTGTTTATTTGTATTCATTCAGTTTTTCTGATGAGATTTCATCACTATAAATTTCCCTCTTAGGACTGCTTTCATTGTGTATCATATGTGTGAGTTGTATTTGAATTTTTGTTTAATTTTAGATATTATTTAATTTGTTCTTTAATTTCATCTGTGACCTATTGGTTGTTCAGGAAGCTATTATTTAATTCCCATGTGTTTATGAAGGTTTTGTGGTTTCTTTTGCCATTTCCAGTTCTATTGCACTGTGGTCACATAATATGCATGGACTAATTTCAATTCCTTTCCATTTACCTAAGCATGTTCTATGGGCTAGTATGTAGTCTATTTTAGAGAATGTCTTATTTGCAGCTAGGAAGAATGTATATTCTAAAATCATTGGGTGGAACAATATGTAAATGTCCACTAAATCTATTTGTTCACAGATTTGGTTGAGTTGTGATATTTTTTTGTGGATTTTTTTTTTGTCTTGATCTATCGCTTTGTGGCAATGTGGTATTAAGGTCCCTCATTACAACTGTGCTATTGCTTATTTGATTTTTCATGTCTATTAATTTTTTTATATAGTTGGATTCTCCCATATTTGGTGCTTGTATACTTACAATTATTAGCTCTTCCTCTTGAATTTTTTCCTTTAAAAACTATGTAGTGGCCTTCTTTATGTCTTTTGATCATTCTTAGTTTGAAGTTCACATTGCAAACAGAATAGATACCTCTTCTTTTTTTCTTGGTTCCTGTTGAATGGAGTATTGTTTTCCATCTTTTGATGTTCAGTCTTTGAATTTCTTTTTTTTAGTTAAATATGTATCTTTTATGAAACATATTGTTGGATCTTATTTCTTGATCCATTCTGCCACTCTATTTCTTTTAATTGGTGAATTGAGGCCATTTACATTGATGGTTATAGCTGATATGTATTGCCTTATCTTTGTCATGTTATTTTCCTGCTATTGTTTGCTGGCTTTTCCCTCTGTTTAATTGCTTACCCTGCCTGGTGGTTTCTTTCTGATGCTGTTCTTGGAACTGTGGTCATTTTTATCTTTATCTATAATATCTTTCAATACTTTTCAAAGAATTGATCTGATGGTCATGAATTTCTTCAGTTGTTCTTTGTCATGGAAGTATCTTATTTCTTCATTAATTTGGAAAGATAATTTTGTAGGGTACATCAATCTGGGTTGGAAATTGTTTTCTTTCAGGACTTGGAATACTTCACTCCAAGCTCTTCATGACTTGAGTGTTTGTGTTGAGAAGTCAGACATGATTCTAATGTGCTTTCCTTTATAGGTGCTCTGTTTCTTTTCTCTAACAGCTTTTAATATTCTGCTTTTGTGTTGAATTTCTGTGATCTTGATTATTATATGTCTATGTGTAGATTTATTTTGGTCATGGCTGTTTGGAGTTCTATATATCTCATGTAAGTGTATGTTAGATTCTGTTCCAATGCTTGAGAAATTTTCTGCTATTACTTCTGCAAATAGTCTTTTTATGTCATTTGTGTTGACTCCTGCTTTTTCATTGACACCTATCAGTCTTATATTGTTTTTCTTTGTATCATCATCTTACAACTGTTGAATTGTTATTTCCTAGTTCATTGTTATTTTTAAGAGATCTTTCCATGATTGCTAGACAAGATCCTGCATTTAAGGTCTGAAAGTTTCACTCAAGTGCTTTTGACAGATTTCAATGGAATTTTTAATTTCCTGGTTATCTCTTTGAAACTGCTTCATGCATCCTATTTCTTCCCTATATTGTTCATTGAAAGTTTCCATCATTTTCCTCTATTTTTACCTATATCTTCGCTAGATAAGCTGAGCAATTCTTTCTTAATAGTTGTCATTTCTTTTTTCATCTGAGAGATTATTTCTGATCTGGTTGCCTCTATAGCCTCATGGATTTGTTTTGTTTTTCTTTTGAACTTCAGTTGCTATCATTTCAGAAATTTCAGGTGTGTGTCTTCTGATTTCTTTTATGCTGATGTCTCCTAGACTTGTTTTGGGTGGGCTGGAAGTTTGAGATTGCATTTTGCTTTTTCATCTTTTCATTTTCTATTTTGAAAAATTTTTAAGTTTTGTTTTCTGTGATGCTCTTTGTGAGTTTTTCTAGCAGATAGCTATAGCATTAGTATCAAGGTCTCTCTTGGAAAAGTGTGTTTTTCAGGGATGTCTTCTGTGTGTAGGAGGTTCTTTGGTTTGTACCTGTACCAAAAGCCTATTTTCCCATTTAATTAAGAATGAGATGTTGGTATCAGTATGGCTCAGTTCCCTATCCTTTTATGTTGGTCTGTGGTGAGGTTATTACCCCCAGAGATTCACAGTATTGTTACAGAAGGGAGAACAACTGATTACAACAGATTTAATATTCTAGCTAAAGTGGTACAATTAGTAGTGACAATAGCATCTAGCACAATTTAGAAACTGAGAAACTGTGGTAACTATTGATTTTGTACTTTATACTATAGGAAGAAAGCCTATAGATGTATAAACAAACTGACCATAAATTAGGAATTTGTATGCAAAGTGTTTCCTCTTGGTAGAGTGGTTTTACCCTGTGATGTGGAAATTTAGGGAGGATAGTGTAGAAAACAAAGATAACTGGAAAGGAATTAGAAGCAAGGCTGGAGTACAGAGTATGATCATATAAGGTTTGGCAAACTAGAGAAGGGGGTAGAAAAGAAAGAATGAAGTCGAATTCAAGGGATTGTCTGAACTTGGTCTTTGGGTTTGAGAGATGAGGTTAGTTTTCTGTGGCTGGAGTTCTCCCCAGTCATTTAAAAAAGAGAGGAAAAAAGAGAAAAGGAAAAGGAAAAATGAATAGAAAAAGAAAGTAAGACAGAAACAAACATTAAACAAGGCAAAATAAAATTTTAATTTTTTTTTAAAAAGAGAAGCAGCCCCACCTACTTGTTTCTATTCCATGTGTCTTTCTCTCTAAGCACAGCACTGGTTCACCTAATTTACCATCTGCTGGCTTGTATTTTGGACTTTTCAATCTCACTAGTCTTACTCGTCCATCGTGTGCATATTAGTCCAGGGCCCTACTCTGTGGCTGGCATTTCCCCCATTGCCTGGTCCCATCGATGTAGGGAGAGGGGCCGGACACATGGGTTCCTACAGCAAAGCTGGCTGCCAAGTCCTGGATTCTTCCTGGGCTAATTGCCAGGTCCCTCTGAGGTCTCCATTCTTGGCAGGACTCAGGAAGATGTTCCTGGTTGAATTAGTTAGAAGCTTTGAAATCTCCACCCTTTTGGATTTTATATATACTAGTATACAAAGAAAGCTAGATGTATTTGAGTATCCACACATAATTACTTGTGTACACCTCCACCCAGAAAACGGGCAAGGATGGGAGAGAGATCTCATAATTGAGTTCATTACATCTCAGGGAAGATGGCTGAGCTTCCCACCACAAAAGGTAGGTTAGCAACTCTCCAGCACACCCCCTTTCTCTCTTGGGTCACAGTCAGCCAGAAAGAACCTACCAAGTGTTCCATATACCAGAGCTTGGAAGTATGTGGCAAGATGCAAAATTCTATGCACCAAGGATCAGGGGCTGAGAGACAACCAGGCTTTGGATGAATTTCTGGGCTGAAGCTCGAGGCTGCTGTGGAGGACTGAACAAGAGTTCTGAAGGAGGCTGACTCAAGAAACTAAGCTCCCTCTCTCACCCTCAGACTCCAGGGCCCAGAGGATACTCAGGATGTGATTCAGAGGCTGAGATTATCACTGGCCCCCCCGCACCCTACTATCTCCCTCTGTCCTTCAATACTATCTGGCTGAAAAGAATGGTATCTCCTCTGCTTTCTATCATGTTTTAGGCATTTGTCTTTGCCATATTTCTTGGAGCTGTGTGTCCTGTTTTCTTGAGCCCAGGACTTTGGAGAAATATACAACTTACCACATATCTATAAAATCAGAATACTAACAACTGACAAGGTGTTCATGCAAGCTGAATAAGCTAAAATATGCAAAGTGCTTTTTGTTGTGATTTTTATTGCCTCTAATATTTTTCAAAGTCTGAACTTGAGTCTCCACAAGGATCTACATACTGGTTTAGATCTGGTTTTGATCTGAAGGATCTCTTTCTTGCCCACATATTCTTCAGTTTTCTACTTTAAAAATGAAACAAAAATTTCTCCATCTTGTCTAAGATTACCGCAGCTCCTGGACTAGCTCCATGGGCTGTGAGTCTTCCAAAATGTGAACCTCTAGGGATTCTGTAGGTCAAGCAGGGGCATCACAGTTGTGGTCACCAGATTGTGCAATATCCCCACTATCTTCCAGTAACTACTGAACAGCAGTTTGCTTGACCTCTAGGCGGAGGGGTATGACCTGTCTGTGCCATCAAGATACATTCCTTATGTGAATCACTGGTCTGCTCTTCTCCCCCTACACTGTCTGCTTTCTCCTTCTTCTGACTATCTTTAAAAGATGCACAATGAGAGGCCCAAGATGAAGTTCTTTGGGCACTTTCTCTACAGCCAAGGGATTTGTCTGCAATAGGCCAATTCTAGCAAACTCTGATTCCCTGCAGACACTGGGTCTCACAATGAACTGGTCATCTCTCATGTCTCTAACATAACTGTTCTGCAAATTACCTCCTCAAGCAAGGGAAATTTCTAGATCTCTGATGGTAGGAATTTATCTTGGTTTAGGGGTGTGGTGTGGATACAACTTTATTTTCGTCCAGGTGGCCACCCAGTGTCCCAATACCATTTTTTGTTATTTTTGAGACAGGGTGTCACTGTGTACTCCAGGCTGAGCCTTGAACTCACTAGCAAGCCAAGGCTGGCCTTAAAGTCACAGTGATCCACCTGCCTCAGCCTCCTGAGTGTTGGGATTACAGGGATACACCACCATGCCCAGCTCTCAATTCTAGTTTTTGAATAATAAACACTAGGATCAATTCAGTACAATGAGATACTTGCACAGTGAGAAGCATGTAAGGACTGAGTTAGAGTAGGGGAAGAGCAGATTCACAATTCCCATATAGCTCATGCTTACTCTAGGTATTTGTTCATGGCATGGTAGGGAGGTGGGTAAAATTGCTACACTGAAAAATTTTTATATCCTCTTTTCTGGTTCTAAGTATGTTTTAGTTTCTTTCTTCACCACTGGGACACAATAGCTGACATTTATAAATTAAAAAAAGAAAGGTTTATTTTGGATCACAGTTTGTAGATTTTTTTTTGAACCTAGAATGAAAATTTGAGTTGGATGTGATGCTACTGTGAGTCTGAGGGAGAATGTGGCAGAGAAGGACACTGCTTCAGTTTGATGATTCAGTAGTACACAGACGACAACTGCACATGGCACCTGTGCTGGAAGGAAGAGTGTAAGGTAAGAAGAGAAGTGACTTGAGCACAACCTCAGTGTAGGACATCAGTTAGTGTGAGCCAAGAAGGAAAGGGAGCCTGTGACTGATCCTGAGTGGAAGTGGTCAGTGAGGTAGGAGGAAAACCAGAAAGAGTGTGCAGTGTAAGCAGCCTGGGGAAGGGAATGTTCCAGAGAGGTATGCAGGATACTGCTGAGAGGTCAGGTAAGCTGAGGACTGAGAAATGACCTTTGGCAGAATGGAGGTTGCTGATGGCCTTAGTGAGAGGTCTGTCAGAAGGATAGGCTAAAGAAAGTTGGGGGTGAGTAAAGGTGAGAAAGTGGTGACAGCAAGTGGAGATGACTCTTCCAAAAAGTGTGGTTGTGGAGGTGGGTGACAGAGAAGTAGAGCAGGAAAGTCCTATCCTTCAGCCATCATTTCTTTGTATGTGCTCAAATAGTCTTGGGGTGAGTTAAGAAATTCTATCCCAGCTCTGCCACCCTTTATTTCATGAGCCAAACGGCCCTATATTAGTTTCCTAGGGCCACTGTAAAGAGTAGAGCCAAGTAGGAGGCTTAGACAACAGAAACTTACCATGTGACAGTTCTAGAGGCCATAAGTCTGAAATCAAGGTGGATAGGGTTAGCCCCTTCCAAGGACTGTGAGGGAGAACTTGTTCCATGCCTCTCCCCTAACTCCCACTGATTCGCTTGGCATTCTTGGTTTTATAAGTACATCACCTTGACCTCTGCCCTCATGTTCTCCCTGTGTGTGTGTCTCTTGTCCAAATTTCCCCCTCCATATGAGCATGCCAGTCCTAGTGGAGTAGGGCCACCCTATTCCAACCTGACTTCATCTTACCTGATTACATTGAAAGCAATCTTATTTTGGACTTGAGTCACATTCACTGAAGGTTAGAACTTCAGCATATGAATTTAGGGGGACACAGCTCAAACAATAAGTCTCATTCTCCTGCTGTCTCCTTTCTTTCCATTTTATTCTTCAATTGTCTGGCCAGTGATCATTCTATCCTTTCATTCTGTTTCCCCCAGCCCTCTCTGCAGCCCCAGTCTCCTCCATCGTTCTTGATTGACCCCTCTCCAGAGAAGTTCTAAATCATGAGCTTTCAGCAGTGAGATTACTTCCCAAACTTTGTTAATACTTGGTAAATAACTTATTTTTTTTTATAGACAGAGTCTCACTGTGTGATTTATGGTGGCCTTAAACTCGTTATACAGCCCAGGCTGGCCTTGAACTCATGGCAGTCCTCCTGCCTCAGCCTTCGAAGTACTGAGATTACAGGTGTTCACCACTACACCTGTCAATAACTTGAAATATTGAGGGGGAAAATGTTATTTAATTTTGCCTACTATTCAGCAAAAGATAGAGATGAAACCTCTGTGGCCTTTTAGACAGTTTCAACTTAGCACCCCTCCAATATTTTGTTTTTGTTGACTTTTTATTTTTAGTCACAGATAATAGACTGTAAGAAGAATAATTAGTTTTTGCCTGGAATAGAAATGATCATATAGTAAGTAAAATAACTACATATTTAAATGCTATTTGTATAATTATGCCATCTACTGGTCACAGCTATAATCAGTAAATGATGTTGGCTTTTTAGAGGCAGGGCTCCTGTTAGACAAGTGGCCCATTGTTGGGAAAAGCCGTTGGTAGGGGACATTCCTGGGAGCTCCATACTCCAAGGGGCTCTCTCCGAGGGCCATAGTCAAGGGGGTCTGCTGTGTCAAAGCCAGAGGAGAAATAGTGATGGATGTGAAGGACAGGGCAGGGTTGCAAATGGGCAGCAGCAGCAAGCAGCTGGTTCTGGGCTGGCAAGGCCTTTCCAGCCGCCTCTGTGCCTGAGTGGGACACTGTGTTCATTCATTCCAATACACAGACATTTCTTTCTTTCATGAAATAATGTTTTCCTTAATCGTTTTCTGGTTATAGAACGTAATACATGCTTGTTGTAAAACATTTAGAAAATGAGAGAAAAACAAAAATGAAAAAAAAGAGAAATCATTGAGGTTGGCATCAAACTGCCCTGGGCATGCTTTACCATAACCTTCATAAGCACTCTTGAAGTCACTCAGAATACACATGCAATTTAAGGCAAAACTCTGCTGGTAGCTTCGAGAGAAATCCTCTAGCCTACTTTTTAATGGCTTCTAAACTTTCCTCTACGGACATTTGCGAGCCACCATAGTCCACAGTGCCTCTATCTGAGGGTGACTGCTTTTAACAGCTTGGAGCATCGCTTCCGCAAAGTTTGAGCCCATGTGTTATGTCTACATCTGTTTTATTCTTTTAAATTTAGAAACATTTGGTACTTATACCCTGCCTTTTCTACTTGATCCTAACATTTTCCCCCATGTCACCCTTTCTCAAAAACATGGAGATGTAGGTCAGTGGTAGAACACTTGCCTGTGCATGTATGAGGCTTTAGGTTCAATCCTTAACACTGAAAAAACAAAACAAAATAAGAACAGCACTATTTGGAAGGGATCTATAATATTGTATTCATAAAAATCTACATTGTGTTTAGAAATCTTTGGGTAATGAAGCCTATATGACTTGTTTCTAGTTTTTGACTGAGATGAACAATGCTGGGATAAACAGCCATGAATTTAATGCCTTTGTATTCCTCTAGGATCATTTCCTAGAAGCAGAATTACCAGCATAATGTTTCCAGGCCTTTAACATTTATTGCCACATTGTTTGTAGAAAAGTGATACTTATTTACACTTTTATAAGCCTCATAACACTTGTTTCCCTTGGCCCTTGCCGGCACTGGGGTAATGAATGATGAAGACTGTTGAGTGCCAGGCACTAGGCCAGATGCTAGGGGTATGACAGTCATGAAAAACAAGATGTGGTCTCTGCCTCCACGGTGTTTTTCACCTGGTGGGAACAAGTGGCTTTGATCAAATACAAACTGAAGGAGAGAAAATGGTGTGAGAGGAACATATCACAAGGACATTAGCTGGGCTGGGCTAGGTGGTGGTCAGGGAAGACTCCTCAAAGTGACGTTTCTGTTGAGACTAAGAACTTGGGAGGAGTTAACCCTGTGATGAGGAAGAACAGAGAGCAGTCAAGTACAGAAGTCCATCTGGCTAAAACTAAGAGTACGGGGCAGGATGGGTGAGTGGTGAGAAAAATCAGACCAGATCAGCCTTGTACGTTCTTCTAAGAATTCTAGGAAGCCACTGGATCCTTTTAAACAGGGTGTGATGAGACTTGTCTTCTGAGAATCACTTAGAAGTTTTTCAAAATTTTAATTGCGATAAAAAACGACATAAAATGTACCATCCTGTCCCGTGTGGTGGTGCACACCTGTAATCCCAACATGCGGAAGGCTGAAGCAGGAGGATCACCATGAGTTCAAGGCCAGCCTGGGCTACACAGTGAGTTCAAGGTCAGCCTGAACTGCATAGCAACACCTTATCTCAAAACAACAACCAACAACAAACACCATCCTGGTTTTAAAGCAGAGTTCAATAGTGGTAAATATATTCACATTGTTATGCAACAGATCTCCAGAACTCTTTCACCTTGCAGCACTGAGCCTCCATACCCACCGAAAAACCACCTATTTTCCCTGCCTCCAGCCCCTCGTAACCCACATTGTACTTTCTGTCTCTATCACTGATTATCCTAGGTACCTCTCATTAGTGGAACCATACCCCATTTTTTGTTGTTGTTTTCAGTTATTTTACTTTTCTAATTGCTGAAATACAATATCTAACCCCCAAAAATTAAAGAAGGAAAGACTTACTTATTTTGCCTCACAGTTTATAGAGGTGTCAGTCCATTTGCAAGCTGGCTCCAATGTAGGGTGGTATGGTAGAGAGGCATGGCAGAGGAGGTTTGTTTATGGCATGGCAGGCAGAAAGCAGGGAATGATCAAGGGAGGAGGGAGGGAGAGAGACCCTTCTAGGCCATGCCCTTATGACCTGCTTCTTCTGTTCAGGGTTTACTTCCAACCTCACATTTAGTTATAAACTCGTTAGTGAACTAATCGTTAGTGAACTGATGAGTATCACACCACCATGATCCACACTACCTCTCAAAA
>PVLD010027509.1:0-20675 GCA_004027595.1 Dinomys branickii | reverse complement strand
TGCGGAGATCTAATGCAGAAGCCTGGGCCAAACGAGGGCCCTGTCCTGGGTGGGTCAGGGAGGCTTTCTGTGCTGCTGCTAAGAAATATCTAGAGGACAAGGGTTTACCACCAAGCTCATCACGGACCGTGCTCCTGCTCCCCCACAAGGTTTGGAAGGGGAGCTGGCTGAGGAATTCCACGGGTCTCAGCTGAGGTCCTCCCACCTAATATAACTCCTCTGCTGCAGCCTATGGACCAGCAGGTTACAGCTAACTGTAAGAATCTATCACCAAGGAACTGCTCCTGAAGTGCTTCCAGACGGTCTCAGACACAGATTTACCCCTTAAAGAGTTCTGGAAGGGACATTACAGCATCCTTTCCCGCGTGGGGTTAGTTGAGAAATCCGGGGCCAATGTTTCTCTAAGGACACTGAGATCTGCCTAGAAGAAAGTGTGGCCTCAGATTATACAGGAGAAAGACGTTGAAGGCTATGCAGAGGAGCCTGAGGCTTCAGTCGGACTTGTGGTTAGTGACATTGTCACTATAGCAGGGTCCACAGGCCTGCAGGTAGACAGTGGTGATGCTGAGGACCTGGGGGAGGGACACTCAGAGGAACTGTCTACTGTGGAACTTCAGCAACTTCTGGCCAGCAAGAGAGAACGGTGGCCGAGAAGCCTTGTGGACGGGAGGGAGTACCAGTGACCAGTGCAGCAGCCCCTCGGAAGTGAAGGGCACCCTGGAGCACGTGCCCAGCTGTGCATGTTTGTAGAGCAGACCACCAGAAGGAGAAAAGACAACCAATCATGCCATACACGTGCTTAACAACAATGTCAAGTCATACTACAGAACAGTGTTAAAGAAAAGACAGAAGCAGACAACCTTAGAAATCAGGTTTTTGTTCCAAAGAGGTTGAGACCTGGTGAGCCACAGTAGGTTCTAGTAGCTACAGACTCTCCCAGGGATAGAAAAGACCCCAAAGAGCCAGATTCCTGATGTTCCTATGGAAGGGACTCTCTTCCCAAACATTAACCATCTTCCATTTTATCTTCCTTCCTGCAAACCAAGGACACCAATTTGAATGGTGAGTACAGTATGAAATTGTTGTTTCTGGTAAGCTAGGCACATTTTATGTCTTTTTCAATTCACTGGGAAAATTACTGGTGTGTCTAGTAAATTATACACATTATACAGTCCTTTTTTATTATGAAAAGGTTAGTTTAAGGGGTGCTTTGGGAGGTTCGGAATATATTGTGGGTATTATCATTATTTCTTATGGGAAAAAGTCTTGCCTTACAACCAACTTGAGTTACAACCAGCCCTCAGGAATTTAATTGAGTTTGTACATCAAGGGTCCACTTGTATTTAGTACTTAGGGTGCAAATGTGTTTAGCAAGTGCAAAGGCACATAATACATGCTTTTGGCAGATCTAATACCACAGTGAGGTTTTAGAAAGACTCAAAGTATATACACCGTATTAGTATGTGATCAGTTATTGGGGTTGAACTGTGTCCCTGGAGTACATATGTTAAATCTTAAGCCTCAGAATCTATCAATGTGACCTTCTTTGGTTCATAGGTTTGTTGCAGACATAATCAAGTTGGGATGAGATTTAAAAAACATACACTATGACTGATGTCCAAATGGGAAGACAGAAATCTGGATCTACAGATAGAGATAAAGTGGGAGAACGCTCCATGGAGACTGAGGCAGAGACTGGAGAAAAGGAAGGATTCTTTCCAAGAGACTTCACAGGGAGCATGGCCCTGCTACACCTTTGTCTTGGACTTGGAGCCTCAATTTATTGTGAGACAATAAATTTCTGTTGTTTGAATTACCTTGTTTATGCTTCTTTGTTATGGCAGCTCTGGGAAATAATCTACCTGGTAACTCATAGATCTGGGTTTAAGCTAAAATTTTAAGTAAGTGAAGTTTTTCTTTACCATATCCATGTTTTGCTATTTCTACTCATGGTCTCTTATGTTTTGTATCCACTATTTTGTTCTTTTGAAAGTGCTCTCAGTCTTTATTTTTAAAGTTTATATTTATTATCATAAGGAAATTAAAAGATTCATTACTATAATTCAAACCTGGATAAATACACAAAATAGAAAGACAGCTACAACCTTATTGCTAACATTTCCTCTACATTTCAGTGTCTTCTTATTGCTAAGACAAGTGGCTCTTGGGTGTGATTAGGGAGCCTAATCCTCAGAGCACAACTATTTTCTCTTTTACCAAAAGGCTCTATTTTGTGCCCATTTCACATGCCACCCTGGTAAACCAGCAATTATACTCAAATTACTTGCACGGGGATTTTTCTTTCCCCTCTGCCTTTCCCATGGCTGCACACAGTGGCGCTCCCAGAGGCCACGTGCTGGGCGACACCACACAGGCTGAAGGAGACCAGAGACTGTGCTCTTGTTTGGCTGCACGCTGATGAGATCTGCAGAAGCACAAAAGCAGTATCATTGCTTCCACTAACTTTAACAATGGTTACTGAACCAGAGTTATTTTTATACACACATCATTCGTGTTAATATGTAACACATTTGCTTTTTTCAGGTTTTCGCTAGTGCACAACTGTAGGGCATGATGACTACATTCTCTGTGGTGAACTGGTACCTGTGCACAACACAGCCTACCTCTTTTCCTGTCCCTGGTCCCTCCCCTCTTCCACTCCTCCCCCATCTCTTGGTTCTTTTCACATTTTCAATATAGCTGTAACTGTTATTTTTTTAGATGAATATTTTTAAATTCCCTCGTTTTAACTGCTAAAATAGTAAATGTCAATGAATAACCTACACTTACCAAGTTTAGGGGACCTTCAAGAACGTTAAAGGGGTTCCGACAGCAAAGTGTTTCAGAGCCAGGGGTCTACACCGGCGTCTAACTCTGACGGAGATGCGGGAGGGGGCAGTCCCCAGCGTTCACACTCTTCCTTTTCACCTGACACGGTAACGGTACGAGTACCGGCAATGAGTCCTTGCTATTCACCAAACCCGGCGCCAAGTGCTTGGGTGGGTTACCCCCTCAGATGCCTGCAGCACTCCTCTGAATTGAGCACTAGGGCAGCAGGCGCTCCTGACACGGGAGATGAACAGGCCACTCTCCCAGGAATACTCACTGCCTATGTGATCTCGAACAGGGACTTGTATTAAGGGTTGTAAGGAAAATGAACAGAGTTGGTATTTGTAAAGTGCTTAAACAAGGTCTAGAATACAGGGACCACCACAGAAACGTTTGTCAGCAGTTGGATGGAAATTCAAACTCTGAGATCGAACAGTTACTCAGGATTGACAAGGGCACTTCAACACTTCCAGAAATTAGGGACAGAGGTTTTAGAAGAACTAAGAAAGCACGGTTTCCCAAAAGTAAGTGGAAAAAAATGTTTCAAGAGGGTGATAAGACACACAGGAGGCCAGACACGGAGAAGGCAGTGACGGAGACAGAGCGAACGGGAATGAGGAAAACGGCCCAGAGGTCTGAAGAAAACTACAGAACGTGGGGAGAACAGATGCTAGAATCAAGTGGACCTATGGCTGACTTTTGAAGGAATCAAGGGAAAAGGTGACCCAAAAGCATGTAGGAAAAGCAAGGGGGCCACCCACAGCAGGCCTCCTTGCTTTCTCAGCTCTCCCACCAGAAGGCCGCTGAGACCCCCGGCTTATTTACTCTCCTTGCGCCGGGTGCCTCTTAGGGAGTCTGGGCCGAATGCGCCCAAAAGAATGCTGGTCAGGTCTAGTGGTGTATTAGGGCCTTGGGCCCACCTAGTGGAAGTTCAGACCACAAACAGGTAAAAACCCAATGTCCGCCCGGGAATAGATGTGCACACCCCCCAATTCTCCAGACCAGTAGTTCTTAACGAAGAATGGCCACCACTACCACCACCCACTGCCCTGGGCTGGGGACAGTTAGCAATGCCTGGAGATATCCGGGGAGTGACGTGGACACGGGTTGCTATTGCCATTAGCAGGTAATGACAAAAGATGTTGCCAAATATCCTAAATGCACAAGACAGACTCCTCCTCATCCCCCAAGAAACAGCTATTTGACCCAGAATGTCAATAGTACCAAAGTTGAGAAACCCTGCTCTACTTCAAATGACCTGGAGCAACAAGAACTTCTAAGTTCTCTCACAGGAGCAGACTGCCCCATTTTTACCGATTTATCCACACTAGATCTGACGAGGGCATGGTTGAGGGGCCCGGCCACAGTCATCAATCTTATAAATTCCACTCCAAATGGACTGAAATGGGGCCAAGGAAATATAGAGGAAAAACTTTAGGCTATGATCTAGGTAGATGTTAAAAAGAAAAACGTTATATACCAAATGTTAACTGTTACCAAATGTTAAAGAAGTATCATCACCAAAAATGAAAATAAATACACGGATTTTTCCTTAAAATTTAACAAAGCAGAAAATTTAACTCTTTTCATTTGACTAACAAATACCACCTTATAGTGAAGTTCCAGAATTACCATGCCAGCCTCCGCCCACTGCCATATTCTTGATTACAAAAGAGAGCTAATTAAAGTAGAACATCCTAGCAATTCAAAATAATTAAGATGTTGCTTTAGAAAATGAGATGCTGCTAGAGTATGGTGTCTTTTAATTCTTTTGTGACTATAACCAAGGGAGGTATAGCTGGGTCAAATGGAATTTCCACTTTTAGGTTTCTAAGGGATTTCCATATAGATTTCCAAAGTTGTCAATAAAGTAATCATACTATAGCAGTGCATGCACACCCCAGTGTTCACAGCAGCACAGCTCACAGTGGCACATCTCCAGAAACAGCCTAGATGCTGATCAACAGGTGAACAGATAAAAAAAATGTGGTACATATTTACAAAAAGGAGTATTATTCAAGAATTGAGTTATTTCACCTGCAGGAAAATGGATGGAACTTGAGACCAAAATGTTAAGTGAAATAATTCAGACACATGAAGTTTAATATCATGTGGTTTGTTTTATATGAGAAATCTACAAATAATTGAATAAATTTATCTATAAGTAAATAAATGAGTGAATGAATGAGAGATGGCAGGAAACAAAAAGGAAGACTATTAGATGGGAAAGGACAGCAGGGGAAGAGGAGTGAGAAGGGTAAAGGGATCAAAACGATAAATGTTCTATATACATTCCAATTTCCCGGTATGAACTTAACTATCACATGTTGTGAATACATAGCAGTAGAAAAGGAAAAGAAAACAAGAAGCCACAAATCTTAAAGCTAAAGAATCAATGTGCATTTATCTCATCATCATTTCACTGATGCTGTTAATATTTCATTTAAGCCATAATAGTCTTAAGCCAAGGAATGTAGGAAATCTTGCATTTATTTATCTAGTCACCTTCCCAGAATTCCCTTCCATTGTCTTTCATAATATCTTACCAATTAACAGTCTGGCCATCATTAGGGTGTTTCCAGAGTTTTTTTTTTTTTTTTTAATGACCTACTTTCTACATAGAAGGTGTTACAGTTCTGGCATTTCTATTTCCAGTTTAAAATCTGCTTCAGTAAAATTTAAAACCATTCATATGGGGAGCGGATGGTTGTATCTTAATGAAAAATTAAGTCCTCCTGCCTACATGCTTTACTAGCAGGCTGCCTGGAGTCCATTGTGCTGTTTAATCAGAAGAAATCTTACAGCAAGAAGGTTTTAAACCGTTCTGTCAGGGAGCCCTCAGTAAAGTCTGTCCTGTGACCAGAGTAGAGTCAAACAGGTCAAGTTTCACCAGCAACAAATATCTTCTGCAAGGCTGGGGCTCAGCTGCAGCTTAAACAGAGAGAGAGGTCTTCAACCTCCACTGCTCTGTTTGAGGTACAAGGACCAATAGAAGGGATGTCTGAAGGAAACAGCACTTGGAATATTTCTCTTCAAAACATGCATCTCCACTATTTCTGACTGTCTTTCATATAACTGTCACAACTGTAGGGCCCATATGTTTGGAGTCCTCCACAAGTCCAGAGAAAGGCAACATGGACTGGTATTTTAAGAATATTGAAAGTTGTTTTAAAAATGTAATATAAGAAGCATGCCTATCTATATAGATATACACATGCATAAAATATATGTGTTCATATATATGTAGATACAGAAAGAGATCACTTGGTTGAAAAATTCATTCTTGAGCTCATGAATCGGTCAATTACCTTGATCTGATCATTATAAATTGTGTACATGTATTAAAATGTTATAAGGTATCTTGTAAATATGTACAATCATTAATGATAGTTGAAAATAAAAAATACATTTAATTTTTAGAATTTAATTAAAAAAAAGAAAATCAGAATTATCCTCAAGATATCTAAGAGGAGAACAACAAATTATGTAATAGCTTATATAATATAGGAAAACATGGGAAAATATTGTAAATGTGCTGTGACCATTAATGGTAACTTTAACCCTCACTGAATTAAAACATGCCCAGCAGACCAGGAAACGGACCAGACTTCTGGGGCTGTCCTCTCTGGCACTGTTCCTCCATTCTGCTTTCCAGCTGTCACAAACTGAACAGTTTCGGTCTGTCATACCCTACTGCCATAAAGTTTCTGCCTTGCAGCCCAATCATGGACTGAACCCTCAGGAAACATGAACCAAACTACACCTCTGCTCTTTTAAATTGTGGGTGACAGTTTGTCCCAGCAATAGAAAAGATGACCAATATACATACCTATTGTATGCACCAGGTGTTTTCACATGATCTCACCTATTTTTGTTCATTAATTACTCTTTTAGGTAAGAATCATTATCCTCAATTTATGGAGACTGAATCAGGAATCCATAAAAAGCAAGTAAGTTGCCTTCCATTGCAAAGCTAGTGAAAGAGCAAAGCTAAGATCCACATCCAGGCTTTTGACTCCCTGCCCAGGTTTTTCTACTGCATCTCAGACTTTATCCCTAAACCTGCATTTGAGTTAGGTCAATAAACAGAATTATACATATAAAGTAATGTTAAATTTAAAAAGTAAATCACAGTAGATATATGGTATTAAAGGCACTGATATTAATCATACGAGAGTTTTATATATATGATACTGAAAAGGATAAGCAGAAAGAAACTGATAGAACTAAAATTATAATATTCAAAATTTATGTTCCTATAAAATTTCTTCAGCTTATAACAAATATAATCACTAAAATCCACTCTATACATGCCTACTCTAGGCAAATCAGAATTAAGAAGAGGGAATAAAGATAAAACACTGTATTAAAGGCTTATATGACTGGGCCAGATTAAGAGAAATACTGCATGTTTCATGAAGTTCCCATTCCTTCTAAAACTGAAAGCAGAATTTCTTTGCTGTATCAGAGATAGAATTTCTACAAGCAAAAAAGATTTGCGAGTAAGTTCACGTCTCACAGAATCTCTTCTTAAAATTAGCTCTTGTGCTATCTAACAAACGTTCTTTAAGCTCTTTCTTCGTCAAAGGGACTTAACCCTAGTTGAGCACATGTCATTTTCATGATCTTCCTCCATTTGTTTTCTCTCATCAGATTTGAGGATCACACTGCTGCTTCATGGAGTGGGCAGATCCAAGCTTGTGTCTCACATATGCCCTCCTGTTACGCTGCAACTTGAGAAATACCCAGGTGGACCTAGAGTGCAGGCTCTTTCCTCCAAAGTACCTGAGAATCTGCACAAGTAACTGCCACCCCAAGATCAGCAGCGAGCAGCCTCATGGGGTTCGCACGTCCCGTGCTGAGCCACCTTTATCTTGCCTTTGGATTTTCTGTCTTCACAAAGGGCAACGATCTGAGATCATCTAACTCGAGGATACAGCAGAAGAATGAGTGCTGGCAAAGGTTTTTCTAAGATTGCTTTCAAAAGAAAGTGACTTATAAATACAGTTTATATATAGTCAGTTTCTTTATGAAAAGTATTTATTACTAACAGTAACAACTAAAATGTGGAAGTTCCTTAACTGGTTTCTCTGAAAACCATTGTTCTGAAGTTACACAACAACATCCCTAGGTTCTTCTTGTTTGAAGAACTTCTACCTATTGCTTTTCCTCTTCTTATGTTGACTACAACTGATAAAGTACCTTGATTCTCAAGAATCTAGAAAAATGTAACCATGAAACTGTAATAATAAACCACACGACGTGTTTTTTCCTTGCCAAAGAAAGAATCTAGGAAAATGCTTAAAATGACTATGATATTACTAAGTTTGAGGGTAGTAATTTGATCCATAATTTATTCGAATCCTCCTAACAACTCCGCACAGAAAAAGTCAGCTAAAATGCTGATCTCATTATTGGTTTCCAGCTATAGCTCCAAAGGTTTACCAATGAGAACATCTACTGAGATTTTTAATGTACAAGTCAGTCTAATGAGAGTTTTGCAGGTGCCAGCCCATTTAACTCTCACAGGGGCCCTCAGGAGTTATTGTGGGGACTGTTACTGCCATCTCATCTTCTAAACAAGAAAACTGGGGCACAGAAGTTGCATAACTTGCCCACGGTCACTCGTGCAGTCAGCCAGAAGCGAGTGCAGAGCCCGTAGCCACCACACCACCTGTCTCTCGGTCCACTCAGTGGGTTCTACAGTCGTAAGCCAGGAGTATTTCCATCGATCCCGAATGCAAACTCAGACTCACATCTCTCATCATTTTCACCGCTTCCCTGGTCCTCCCGAGTCTTCTGGCACACATCGCTAGTCTTCTTTTGATATAGACCAAGACATTGGTGTCACGTCCTAAAGAGGAAGATATAAAACACCAAAGTTTAAAAAATCAAGACCTTTCAGTTGAGCGGCAAGGCAAACCTCAGGGTGAAGAGACTGGTCCTTTGGCTTTTTCTTACTGCCAAAGTATTGACAATTTTGTTAATAGTAGAATGAATACACAGTAACCTTATTTAGACTTCCAAAGGTCAAATCGTGTGCTCAAATACCCAGTCCATGCTTTTCAGTTAGGATGCTAACATTTGATAATAAATAAAATTTTCTGCCACAAAATTCTGGGAAATAAGTATACCCACATTGTTTCCAGTTCATAAGCAAGAAAATTGCACGTTCTTCAAGTGTGCACGCTTTCAGTAAAGATGCACAGAGGTGAATCTCAGGTTGCATTCTGATGAACTATTTTTTTTTCATTTTTGATATTAAGTCTGGAGAAGCCTCATCTTGAACTTCTGTTTTATATTATTCTTTCTCTAACACTAGTGACATCATAATCATCTCCAGGTCCCCAAAGCAGCTGATTTTAGATGGAAATATAACACATTCCAGATATGACAACAGAGTATGCAACAAAATGAAAAACTACCTTGTTGTTAGAGCAAGCACTGACAAGCTAAATAGTTATAACAATAGTCACTGAAATAGCTCTTAAAAAGTACATTAGCAACTTCTTATCTTAATCTTTCATTTAATTATATGTCTTTTTGGATATGTTTCCAGACCAGTGAGGACATGCATATGCTTAATCCGCAATAAAATTACCATGTTTGAGAAGACTATGACACACCTGTTGTAGATTAAGTATACATATAATATGTAGCTATTAAAAGATGTTAAGACCAAAATCTGAACATTTCAAGTTTTAAACAATGAGAACAAGATGTGTGCTGAAAAGCTGCCAAGTACCTACAAATTATTTTAAAGATGTGATTCTATTCTTTGGGGTAGATTTAGACAATAGGTTAGAAGGATTTAATGTAGAAAATAAAGAAATGAAATTTTTAAGTTATAACTTACATAATTTTAAGTACTAAGTGCCATTTAGTTTACAAAACAGAATTTACTATACATCCTCAAAAATTTTTTTTCTTAAACAAAGCAAGGTATAGCTATGACTAGAGCCTTCATTAACATATAAACTCAGCGCAGAATGAAAGTAGAAATCTGTGGGTACGCTGCTGTGCACAGAGAGTGTAAGGCACACATCTTCCCGGTGCCTTAGCCATAGATACTGATGCAGTCATCTCCCACCCCAAATCCAAATTTAGTATAGAAATATAACCACCAAATCTCAAGTATGAAGGAGGACTTTCACACTCTCCAAAGTGAAAGAGGAGTGAGAGGGAGAGCAAGTCCACCTTATGAAAATGACCCACATCTTGGCTGGACCATGAAAACGCTTTTCTCCAGAAGGGCCACTGAGTTCTGCTAAAAGAACCAACAGAAAAAGTTGAAAGCTCAGAGAACTCCGGAAATGCTTTTGTCTCATTTCCATACTCTTCTTCCACAACATCACTGACTCTATTTAGGGTACTGCAGTGAAAAATGTTAGACTTTTTAAAAAAAAATTGTATTTTGAGATAGGGTCGTAACTAAGTGGCCCAGGTTGGCCCTGAACTTGAGATTTCCCATGAGCTTTTTTTTTTTTTTGTGATCCTGGGGATCAAACTCAGGACTTTGCACTTGTCAGGCAGGCGCTTATGCCACTGAGCTATATCCCCAGCCAAAAGTGGCAGATTTTAAAGAGTTAAATAAAAGAAGAGCATTGCTTTAATATAAAAAGAGATTAGGAACTAAAATACTTTCTAGAAGTGAATTATCAATGTTTCTTAAGTAGAAGCTAAATGCTGATACAATCACCAATAACTATTATATTTTTAATTATCCTATTTCAACTCATGCTATAGAAGAGCTGTAAGACCAGACCTTTGGTAACACTGATTTGAGTATTGCTTCTAGACTAAGGCCTAAAATTATGAGATAGGGAAGCAACTGATGAACAGAAATACCTAAGAATTCTGGGAAGAAACAAGGGTACCACTAACAGTTACTGCTTCTTGTTTTTGACATTGGGAGTCTACGGGAAGGAAAGAGAATTATGGACAAAAACAATAGTGAAGTTATGTACAAGGCGCTCTTACAAAAAGGAAAAAATGTAATAAAAACCAAGAAAAGCAAAAGCCAATATTTATTCTCATCTAGGAGAATCAAATTTTGAATTTTGAACTGTATTTAAAATTTGCTGTGATCATTCACTTCACAACTCTGAGCCCCCAGCACTTCAAACCGGAGAAGCCTTACTATGTTGGGCTTCATACTGGGATCCGTGATGCTGTAGCTGCTGAGAACGCCGGTAACATCCGTCTCCAGCCTTCAGGGCCTGCTTGAACAGTTTTTCTGCTTCAGCAATGGTTGTTGCTTCCTCTTCGGCCAAGAGGATGTAAGCAGTCGCACACCTGTCCGTGCAGATAACAGCCACTATCAATGACAAGTCCAGGGCACAGCGCTAGGGTACAGGGGCTCATGCAGAGGGAAAGGAGCCGCACCAGAGCATGCAGAGTGGCCGACTGGTTCATGCAGCCCTGTTCGTGGCTGTTGATACGAAATAAGAGTACGAAAGAAATGTCTCTATTTTAGCTTGGGAGGTAGGGTGTGTAATGTTAGGGGCATGGGCTCATGTATGGACTCAGCCCCTCACTAGTACGTCACTGTGGACAAGTTATTACTCTGCCTCCCAGACACAGAACAATGCGGAATGCACCCGTTCACACTCCGCTGTGAAGGCTAAGTAAGGTGATGCATGTGAAGTGCTCAGTACAGCAGCTGGCGTGTGGCGTATGCTCAATAATCAGCCAGGAATGGTAATGATAACTGCGGCTGTTAAATGTCTCCTTCCAACAAAGTGAGAGGCTCTACCTATGTGTGCTTTCATTTACTAAACAGAAATTCTCTTCAATCTAAGGATTTCTTCAGAGTGAGAAATTCATTACATCAAGTTACTCATTTTTAAAAAAAACTGCTTCAATATCTCAGAATACTAGTGATTTCTGCTCTGAAAAACACTACAGGAACCTATAGGTACTAATGTTTCGGAAGAGCCTAAAATCTGACTCAGCCACAGTAGTAGGAAGAGTTAAATCTCATGCCTCTGATAACAAACTACCGTTTGTTGTTTAGTATATATTAAGCACTGTACCAGGCACTTAACATGTATCATCTCATATAATCCTTTCCTACCCTCTATCTTGCTATCTTACTAAGACAGTAAGCCAGAAAGGATGTGCAGTTACAAATGAACCAGGGAAACTCTTGGACAGTTAATCCTTCCAAATCATATAAAGAACAACCAGTTGCCAATGAAAGGGAACAGGGAAATGCGGAGGCCAGAACAGACCACACAGGTTCTGACCTGCACCCCCCCTTTCCTGTCCTTCTTCCTCACTGCCTCTCTGTGGCCATGTCCCTACTTATCTCCGTGTCACCATGAGACAGAGAATAAACAGAAAGTAAAACCAAATGTTACTTTTCATCAACTGCAATTGCCAGCTAGAATAAGCAGTCTCAACAGACAATGTGAGTTGGGCTCACTGGTTAGTCTTATCCTTAAGGAGACATCTTGCAAGTTCTCTGGCCAATCCCTCTTAGGCGGGAATCATCAGTTTCAAACTGAATGTGGTGAAGTAGGAAAAAAAATGCCCAGAAAAAAGCTGGAAAACCAATTACTATGAAGGGCCATATATAGGACTTGCGAAAGAACAGTAACGATGCAGAACCGCCCAGTGCTTTGCTGGAGGAAATGACTAGGACAGGCATCAAGGAAATAGTTAACTTCAGATGCCTGCATATAAACAGGGCCGAGGACAATGAAATGAAAATCGAGATTATGACAGCGAGTGGTGGACACGGTGTCCAAGGAGCCAACTGCAAGGCTGCAGTTGGTAGGCTGGGAACTCAAGAGCGGCTGGTGCTGGCCTGCTTGCTTTATGTATTTGTATTTCCAACAGACTTCCCAGGAGGAGAGGCAGAGTAGCACTACTGGCCAAGAAACAAACACCCACGTGGGGACTCATGGGTTTGGGGTAAAAACATGCTCAGGGCTTGCGCATGAAGGGAAGAGAAGAGAGCAACAGAAGAGCCGATGGCCGGGGCGCACAGAACGGACTGCTCGGCACGATGGAAGAGAGAGGTGGTGCGTCCTTGTCACAACACAGTACACAGACAGAAGCAAGAAAATGTGGTGATGGGGTGTCGACCACCCAGGCGCCTGCCAAAGTCTCGCTTGTGACAAGTGGGGCGCCCGACAGGCTCTTGACTTACTTTGGTACCAATTTTATCTCCCAGATGGTAGAGGAAGCAATTAGGGGAACTTCAACTCTGGACCTAATTCTGACCAAGAAGAAAAAAATAGTTGGTGAAATGAAATTGATAGGAACATTCAGAGAGAGTCACTATGTCATTTTGAAGTTTCAGTAATCAAAGAGGGGGAGGCGGACTTCAAAATATTCAAAGAAAAGAGGTATGATTCAATGGCATGAGACTCAGAAGGGAAAATGATTTAAGAGCGCTGAGCAGCTTCCAAATGTCCAGTGGTAACCGCAGTCACAAATGACCCTCTTGCGAAGAACAGAGGCGTGCACACAAGCAACCAAAACGGCTTCGCAGAGATCGCTCACTGGTCAGATTTTCAAAGGACACGTGAAAAAAGATGGAAAGAGTGAATGTTATGAAAGAATATAGAAAGTGGAATGAATTTATAAGAATGAATATCAGGACAGCTGAAATACCGAATTACCTGAGACTTGGTAAAAGAAAAAAAGATTCCCCCCAAACAGACCCACTAAAGACAACTATTCCATGCTTATAAGTTCTTTTTAAGGCCTTCCACACTCTCATTTCTCCAAAACAACCACAAAAAGAAGCAAAAAAGGCAAACAACAAAACAAGGAAAGTATACGGTTAACAGCAATAGATAATAAAAAGAAAGAAAAACTCTCTCATTCTTATCTTGTTCTTGACCTCTTATCAAGGAGAACCATCTTCAGACTAAGGGGAGATAAATTCAACTCTGAAATGGGTAAAAAGATAATACAGTAAACAAACAATGCACTTTCAATGAATTACTGTGCTGGGCTGGGCAAACCCCAGAAAGCCAAAGGCCGCAGGCAGGCCATGGAATTGCTCTCTATGGATAGCTGGACTGCAAAGAAGGAAAATGTTCTAGAAGATGAAAAGGCAAATATAGTGTACATTTTTAGAAAGGGGACAGAGGCTGACTTCTAACACTATGGAACAGTGATTTAGATAGTCTAATCGATTAAAAAAAAGATGGTCTGGTCTGCAAATATGTGAAAGAGAAATAACCACTAGCAGTCTGGTTTGATTCACTAAGAATACAGAAGTCAGGTTGAGCTAGTTTCATTTTCTGTAGTAGATTTATTATAAATTAAAGATTCACAGCTACAATGTGCAACATTGAAAAAGGAGAAACGCAGAGCGAGTTACGGTGTGACCGGGTCGCTTAGGACTTGGCTGAGCAATGCCAAGGACAGTGATCTACGGGGATGTGAAACTGCAGTGTGGTTTCCGTATGTCACTCGCAGGCTTCTGTTTATGGACCTGACCCTTCTCTCAGAAACACAGTGACAATACAGAAGGCGGGTGTACGAAATTTGTAGATGACAGGAAGATGCAAAGTAAATACCTTGCATGACAAAATCAGAAATCATATAGATCAACTCATTAAAATGGCAGGATTTCCACCTCACAAGAGATTTTTTTCTAAGATCTCTTGAGAAGATTCTGTAACCATCTTCAGAAAAATCATAAAATAGTTTAACAATGACCACTTGGCAAGGATTATGTCGAGGTGATTCAAGCGCCAGATGGGTGGCTGAGCTAAATGACCTTTAAGGTCTCTGCCAATCCTAAGTTTTTATGACTCTGACTTTAAAAATCTTTCTCATTTTCTGAGATCTCCAGAAGAGATTTCCCAGCCTTCCTTGGTAACCCATAGAATGTTTAATAACACTAATGACAACATTTCCTCTTATCTTTGTCTCGATCTGAAAATATTTTAAAAATATTTTCCACCTCATGTCTTTATTATGTTTCCCCCACTAACAGAAGTTCCCCTAGAAAATGTGATAGTACATGTGATCTTTCTACAACTGGAAGAATTCCCTGTCAAAACGCTTAGATATATAAAAAATTATACTTGTTTTATGTCCTTACAATATGCCAAAGATAGCCTTTAAAAGATTTCATTTAAGGTCACAGAAAAGCTACTGAATTGACTAAAACCACCATCACATGGTTGTCCATAAAATGTTCAAAGAAAATTTTATAAAATATACCCCCTCAGTGATCCCCCAGTTCAAATGTGCGCTTCAGTCTAAGAGCCCCATCAAGAGCAAGCGAACATACTCAGCAAAGGCGAGATTCCCTTTTCAACAGACTTGCCCTCCCTCCACTTACTCATTTATCTCCAAGGCTTCGTGAGCTGCTGAAATCCTTGCCTGAGGGTTTCTCTCTCTCCAAGCCTTCTGCATTACTATTTCAGAAACACAGAAAAAAGCAAGTAGGTCAGTATATATGATTAGGAAGCACCAACAGATACATTAATAGCTTTCAGCTTGAATTACAGGAAATGATTTCATTACTAAGAGGGTCAGTACAAATCTCCAAAGTCACTTTTCTTCAATTACAGATATCAAACTGTTTTTGTATGCTGGTAAGACTACAGGCACAAAAGAAAAGTGCTCTAGGAGAGGTTTTATTTCTATTGCACATTAAAATCATTTGGTACTAGAGAACAGGTGTTACTTTACACATTTTGAAAGGATATTGCTAATTTCTTCATCTTATTTAGATGTAATAGTTTCTACCAATCATCTTCCCAGGTGGATACTTGCTATGGGATCTGGACATTACAATATTTTGAAATCATTTGAAGGATTATGAACTGCATCAGTAAAAAATGCTTTAAGTTTTTGTTTTACATATATACATGTTTTTCAAATCCACCTGCAAATCAGAGCATTTTTTGAAAAGAGACCCATGGCTGACAGTATTTATTATACTATGATGTTCTGCTATCATTGAAAAAAAATAATTTTCTTGATTTGCTTGAAGTATTTTATTGTATTTTATAAGAGCATACAGAAATTCCTTTTTTAAAAAGATCTGTTCAACTATTTACTTTGATTAAGTTTTATAATATAAATTATGCCAATAGAATTATTTGGAAGTTAAGCAGTATGAAATGTATGCCAAACAACACCTTCCTTAGGATGGAAAATACACACAGACCCCAGTACCCAAGGTTATGCTCCCGCTTAATGCCAGGTTGCTTATAATAGGCAGATAAGTCACTAAAATACAATGTAATCATTAATCATTTGTATTTAGTGACTCCTACCTTCTAATTAGAAAATCATCAAGGAAATAAGACTCTATTCCATTTTAACTATGAATTTAATTAGCTTCATGTCAGGCTTATATGTCTTCATAATACATCAATACAACTTTGATATGATATATTGCTTTAAATCATGTTCTGAATTAAAACAAGCCCCATTTCTACATGGATATTTCACTATATATAACACTTAAAAACTTCACCATTGAACTCTGAGAATTTTGGGTTCTACTAGTAAATCAGCAAATTAATATTTTTTCCAGTGGGTTCAATAGGGCAGATAATCTATAAGCAGTAACCTTAATACGTAAGACAAGCTGAAAAAAACAAACCAAAACAAAAAAACCCTCCCACCCAGCAACTATTTGAAGGGTTCTCCTTACTTGCATCTGCAGGACGCAGATGGTCTGAGTCACAAGTAAAGAACGTCTGGTGGTCCTGGGCAGAGAGATTCATGTCATAGTAAGTCAGAGGCTCTCGTCCGGTCACCCACGTGTACCTGTAAAGGAAAAGTACGAAGGTCAGACGCTCGGAAAGAGTAAAGCAAGACATACTCAATAGTAAAGTGCTGATGAGTTGAAATATAAACCATTAACGACTAAGTTATGAATAAAAAAGATTTTAACCATCCTGTTTTTCAGGAATTACATAGTCGGAAAGAAGTAAACATTTTTCCCAATGTTTTTGCCTTAAAATTGTACTCACCCCTGATGACAGAAAACTTTCTCTAATTAGAATTATGATTGATATTTTCCAAAAGTTATAAAAACCTCATGGCTAGTTATTTCACTATATTAAATTTTATCATAACTTCTCTGGCAAACTTATAACCATGTTCCAGTTAAGCTTCAAAATGTTTTCATTGTATACTGTATTAACAAGAATAATTATAACAGAAAAATTCTAAAAATTACACACTTCTGTACATTATCCAAAGTCTAATGCCATACCACTCATAAAACAGAAAAATCAAAATATCTGAGGATAGTATTCAAAAAATAGAAGCACTAGTACTGCTATGTGACCCCTAAATTACCAGCAAAAGCATTTGCTGCCGTCTTTGCATTCTGAACCAGACCCCTTTGCTTCCCAAGCTGTTGCCATGCTCACCGATTATACTCAGCGCCCCTAAATAAATTCAGTGGGTTTCGCCACACTTTGCACTCTGCAATGAGAGAAACAGGAGATGTTACATGTGTCCAGTGACATCACAAGCTAATTGGCTCAGCAAAGCACTCCTCCTGGGCATTTGGTCAGACGGTTCTATTTGCTACTCTTAACACAGGTAATAACACAGAAAACTTACTGGTTAGTCAGAAAATACGGCTTAGACACTACGACTTTGGAAAATTTTGCCCATTCTCTCCTGGCTCAAGTTTTCTCATTACTAGATCAAGGTACATGCTCAAATCAGCTTGTTCATAAAGTCTGCATCTTATTTCTGATCAGAATGGATTCTATGAATTTAGTTGTAAAGTTATAGGTAAAAGATAGAAGTAAAACTTCTTTTTTATTATTCTAAAATATATCTTACAATAACATCATACATGACAAAATAAACTTAAATGCTATAATATAATACACAGAGTAATAGACTTTGAATTAAGAACTATACTATCCCTCAATTTGTGATAATTCATTAGATAATTTTTGGATTCCTAAAAAGAAGCAATAAGAAAAATAATGAAATTGTCCCTATTGTAAGTTGAAATGCCATGAAGATAAATTATTTGAAAGCATTTTAACATCACTTCCTTAATGTTAGATACTAGTCGATTGTGCTTCTTTGCTAGACAAGGACCACAGAAACTTGGAGCCATAGGATTTCACCTTAGAGAAGCCAGGTAGTAGTACTAAGGTTGCTACTGCAAGTGTGTGACTAACAACCCAAAATTCTTTTAAAACATCCTATGATTAAGACTTTCTACTGATTCATAATACTAGATTTCCTTGGATGAGTATGGTTTTATTAGAAAATAAAATCAGGTAACCATAGTCAAAACATCTATGTGTGTATATAACCAGTCAAAAACACACCCAACCACACACACACACACACACACACACACACACACACACACACAATTATTGCAAAATTCTAGGGCATTACAGGCCACATGGGGGTGCACTAGGGTTTTACCCTGTCCTGTGTATCTCATATCCATCCTCCCCGCCCACCTACCCAGGCCCCTCCCATCCGGCCAGTGCGCATTAATCTGAGACCCAGTGGGAGGAACAAGCAAGCCGCAGTTACAGTAACGTGACAACACAGAGCAGGACGCAGTGTGAGGACACTGTGCACAGTCTCAGTAAATGTTTGTTAAATAGTGAACAAATGGTATACACATAATAGGGATACGTGTCTTCATTTAAAGAAGGTGTAGACTGAGGGAATCTTTCCACCGGGGCAGAATCTTGCCTTAATGTACTCAACGTTTATAAAATAACCGGCCTGAACTTTTTGTCACTTAGCGTAACCTGACATTTAAGAAATGACCTTTGCTTACTTGGTGTAGCTTCTCTGAATTCACACTTAAGAAACTGAGACTCAAGGGCTGATTAGAAAATTATGTTTCCCTTAAATACTTACTTTTCTGGCAAACATAAAGCTCTTTAGAAGGATCTGAAACACCCTGACTCCAGACCATGGCTTGGGGCACACCGATGAGCCAGACAGATCGCTGCCTTTCTGGACTTTAGGACTCTCAGGACCTCACCAATGTTAACGCCCTTAGAAAAACTCTGTTAAGAGTTAAAGTGCTCTTCTTGGAGCCTCCTGAGTATTGCCAGGTTGTAGCTAGGATGTAACTATGTACACAGATTTATGTCCAAGGGTGCTCACAGTATAATTATTTACAACAAAGCAGAGACATCTGGGGGAAATTCTTCTCCCTCTATTGAATTTAACGTGAAATATTAGTAAAAAGGTTATGGCACATATTTTGTCTCCAACAAATGCATTATTACACTGCATGGAACGATAAAACCTTTCCCTCAATTAAAATGTAACTTTATTACCTATGAAATTAAATTAAAGTATTTCTAAACAAAAATAACTCCGAAAGAGACGCACTGTGTATAGCCCTCCACTCACTAAGTAGTGCCTCTGAAAGGACAGAATCTTTACTTAGGAAGTACCGCAATACAGCCAGCAGGGGGTGCAGGAAACATTATGAAGTCATGTTTTTATGACTTCTATTAGACAACTGAACTTAAAAAAAAAACCTTAACAATGGTTTCATATGTATATTCTGTTTTCATTTTTCAACTATCCCTGAAACCTAGAAATGAAATTCTAAGTGACAGTAGCAGATGCAAACTGATCTAAGTAAGAAAAAAATGTGATAAAGAGAAGAAATATCTTAACGCATTATATCCTTTCAGTTCATGATGCAGGACAGGTTATTTTCCTTTTAGAAATAAGTAGTCTAGAGGCCACACATAAACACACATCAAGGTTTTGCCTTAAATTAGGTCGTAGTTACATTAATGTCCACTTTGCTGTTTTGTTCCATAATGTCGTCTTTACTACAAAAGTCTCATACTCCCGGATCACTCCAGGGAACACACCCCACAAATATCAGCTGCTGATATGGCTTAGTGACATGGACGAAGAGAATAAATGCAAAAAATTAGAGTAGGAAGACTGAGCAGGAAGTTAAACTCGGGCCTCTCAAAGAGTTTTTGCTTTGCTTTGGAGGTCCCATTTCTTATGTGTACTTTTGGGGAATAAATTTCTTGTTTCAAATCAGATTTAAAATTTGACCTCCAAAAGGAATTTTCATTCTTTATTAATGACAGTTTTAGTGCCTTTGGGGAGCACTGAAGGGTGACTGGGACACTGCCAAGAGCCTGCTGATACCATCAGTCTAGCAATAGGGAAGCCCACAGAGGACAGACGCCCTTTCTCCGGCTCTGTGCACAGCAGCAGAGAGGTTCTGACCTCAGCAGGCACACAAATACACAGTTCGAGAGAACGGGAAGCAGCCGACATTGCCACAGCACTGGATCAGTTCCCAGGGCCTACAGAACAACCTGACCCTTTGTCATACTGGGATGCTTACAGGTTTCTGGGTGGGAAACAGCATAAGAACTAACGCTCTCTGCCCTTAAGAACTTCTAAGGGCGATCTAAAGCTCCAGTCCCTTCTCCACCCTGCCTCCTACCAGCCCCCACTGCACCCCTCTGCAGCGCGCAGGCTCGTGCCATGTGATGTGCTCCCATATTCAGCTACTCCCCAGCAGTGTTCACTCTGTCATTCACAGGGTGTGTGGTCCAAAAGCCATAGCAAGTGGTTCTTATGACTTAACCTTGCACTGAGCGCTGGCTCACAGAGTCAGATAGAGCTTGTGACTGTGAGGCAGGTACAGCCTTCCTCAAAATGAAAAGGGCACTATTAATCTAATATCCTGTCTTCGATTATTGCTTAGCATTAAGTGATATAATACAATAGTAGAACCATGTTAGCCCTCCTGCACATATGTATATTCATATATACTCCTCTATACATACATACATACATTTTTGTCTTTTTCTTTTCTCCTTTCCTTCGTCCCATCCGTTCTCTGTTTTTGAACAGATTTCCTTCAT